>JABASI010000100.1:0-57757 GCA_019776505.1 Tomocerus nigrus | reverse complement strand
CCCCCCCATGGCCCAGCAGGCCACCCCCTCAATACATCCTTGTTGGATAATGCTACCATTGGAATGAACAAAAAATTGTCTGGCTTCTGATTTTAGCTTCTTTTAGGCCACTACAAACCTCAAAAACAAATTTTACATATTAATTTAACAGTCCACTTAGATTTAAAACTGCAACATTTTTCTATCTGTTGTCATGTCTGAACTATGACGAAGTGTTAATTTTTAGACTGGGATTCTTTTAGAGGATTCCGAGAATAAGAAATGAAATTTCATTTTGAACTCACTATAATGTTTGCAATTTAAATTACAATAAGTATGAAGAGGTTCCGTTTTGCATTTTCACCAAGACTGTAAACGTGTACAGATATGGCACAAGTTGGAGTGTGAAAAAAGAGAATAATGTTGGAAGGAGCCGACTGCAGGCGTTTCTTAAGTATTTGGACTTTGCCCATAAAAGCTCTCTTCGGTGTAAAGTTAGAGAGTGGTTGGAGGGCAGTAATGATTATGTAAATATTAGAGAAGCCTTAGTAGGTGACTATTATCTCCGGGTATACATCTACGTAAATGTCTGTAAATGATGTTATCTGTAGCTGATGTAGAAGGGTGGTGACTGGTGTAGTGTGGAAATGAGTTGAAAGCAGATCAGATGCGAATAGACAATGACAAAATAGGAGCTAATGACTACACGAATCTGAACATGAGCTGGGAAGGGAAATTGAAAGAAAGTTTGTAGATGTTGTCGGGTTGTTTGCAGTTAGGAAAGTTATCAGGTATGTAGAAATGAACTCACACAGCATGTGTAAACGAGGGCTACCCAAGGTGCACTTTGTGCTACTGATAGTGCTAGATTTATTAAGCCGGGTGGGCTATGTCTGTAGCTACGCTTTCCCTCTGTCTGCAGTGGCTGGCAAGGCTAAGTATAGTTGTACTTATATGTACTCAGCAATTGTAATTTACAGGATATAAAACTGTCTGATGCATATATTATTTTATAGCAGTGGAGTCTTCCTCTGTTTTTGCATGGATGGAAGTTTGAAATGGAAAGTAGGGAAGGGAAGTAAAGTATAAACAATAATATGTGAGAAGGTGGATTCCTCCGAAGTTTTAAAAGTGGAAACTACTTTAGTGCAACTACTTCCATAATAATGTGTTTTGGAAGGAGTGCCTGACTGCACAACGGTGAAAGTGAGAGAAAGGGAGAGAGGAGCGAGAAGATTAAACAGGCAGACAATGAAATGAAAATTCCGAGGTGAAAAATAGGAGATTATAGATAATTGTGCTAAAGGCATGGGCCGACGGGTATGTAAACCTCTGTGCGCAGGAATCCCGTTTGTGCAGAAAGAACAGAGAGAAAGGAAAACAAATAATCTGTTGAGCTCTTGAAGAGGATGATGAGAAGAAGAGAGTTGCGACAATTTTGCACTTAGTTGGACATATTTCCGTCGTAATTTAATTGTTTTGGCAGTTATGGACTGACATAGATAAATAAATTATATTACGTCTATAACATTACTCTTGTACATGTAAAGAAAATTAAGTGGAACCTCAGTCTGTGTCCTTTTGGCAGAGTAATAGAGTTTAAATGCCTTTTTATACCCCAATTTTGTTTTGTATCATTTCTTCTTATCTTACTTACGGACAGTTAAGTCACTAGAGAAACAAAGCCATTCAGCCAAAGTAATTTCAAAAAGCAACCATCAGATCCTTTCTCTATTGTTTGACTAAAGTTTCCTGTCTCTGCGGCAATTGAAACAAAGATGGATATATTTATATGTGTGCATACTCCACTCACTCCTCCTCCAGATACATCCTTTAAAACAATGTAGTGTAAGAGAATGAAATATTTGACGACCGGTTTTATTTGACCTCGTGCACGATAAGACATCCTTTTTGTGGAGATGTTATAAGAAATGAAATTGAATGGAGATGGGGACAGTGCATGGATGGTAAAAAAAACTTGTCTTTTCCTCGAGATGTGCGGGAACGCTATTCATTCATATACCAGTGGAACATGCTAGGCTAAAAGAATTGAATCTGTGGAGACACAAACATGTGTAAGTAGTAGTCTCCTACACTGGGCGCTCACTATTTATTAAGACCGCTAATGGCCTACGACTTATCGCTCTAATTCTATCAGAAAACTCTCAGACTAGTTTTGTGGGGAGAGTTTTGCTGGGAAGAGGGAAATTTTCACAGAACAGGATTTTCTACACAGCTCGTTACATAGAACAGATAGAAAAAGGGAAACATTTTTGCCGGCGGCCAGCCGCCGTGGCCCCCGCATCTATAACATCTCTTCGTCTATATACATATATTCTTGTAATATCTGTAAGAGAAAGTTCCTATCCACCATGGGACTGACTGCATACATAGCAGTTAAGTATTAATCAGTTTGGAGAGGGAGTAGGGCGAGATATATGCTCCAATATAATGTGTGAATGTGTGTAGGCAGGAGAGGAGAGTGACGTTTGGCCTGCCAGAACACTAGCTCCGGCTATTTCTTGAGTGAGTGAATATAAATTGTACGGCAGTAGACTTGCTAGTTGAATCCAGTCGAGTTTTTCGTGGAGTCCAGTCAGTTTCCTTTGTAGGGGAGCTCATGAGAATAAGTGTGAGTTACGCAGCATCCTGGGTCGCTTTGCTTTTGATTCGGCTCTGTGGATGTGATGTGATGTTCATGTATGTATGTACGTAAGTAAGTAGGCGGAAGGCATGAGAGAATCCGGCTGGAATGATGAGAAAATCTTGGACGTTAGCTAGGAAGGAAGGGAAAGCGACTGCAGTTCTACTTTTTGTTGTGCGCTCCTTTTTATGTAAGCCGCGAGAGAGAGAGAGAGAGAGAGAGAGAGAGAGAGAGAGGTTGTTATAGGTATGTGGTGGCGAGCGGATTTGTAAGAACAATGGAATGGCACAGAGAAGAGAGATGTGTGCACAGTTTTGTGTTGTGAAACAAAAAATCTCATCCACGAGTAGAGAATCACTAGGGAAATATCCTCTTATAACTTTCCGATCGCCAGTGATTCAAGAATTTGCCAAGAAGGCCAAAGAGAGTGAAAGGAGAGGAGTGTATCGGAAATTCTTCTTTGTGCAGCTCCTTTGATCTCGTGTAAATTTCTCTAAGGCCCACTCACTCACTTTTACGACACTTTTCCTGCATGCATCAAGACTCCTCATCACTGTCGGGCTCATTTTGTCAAATTATGCTCCAATCAAACTTGCATCTTCTCTAAGAGAATTCCGCGGAGGATTCGAAGCCCTTCAGCATTTCTCTTTCCGGTGCTAAATCCTTTCGCTAGCCTATCAACAACAGGCACACACGCTAATAGTCCGCAGTGGAAATACTACCATGTCGACTCTACTTACCCACTGCATAGGTTAACAAAATTAACTCAAATTGCCTTCACTCCCTGCCTCCCTCACTCGCTGCCTGCATTTAGTCTGTGCACCCATAAAATAATAAGCTATCTCCCTATAGTGCCCGTCCTTATAATATTATTATTATAGCCCGCACTTTTATGTGCCACCCGCCATCCATTTCTGCTCCTATGCTTGCATGTATGTAAATACTTGCTCACAAATTGCACTTTACTTTACACTACATTAAATACTTACTAGATAAATATACACAAGAGCCATTCTCCCGTTCTCTCCTTCTTTATCTTTATAGTACGTACATGTGCATAGGTAGCTACATACATGCAAGGCTCTATATATATATAAATAGAGTGGAGTGTGTACGTGTACAAGAGGCAGGCAGGAAAGTGCAAATATTCGGTTGTTGTTGTTGTGTCACAGATATACATAATATAGGACACGGAGTGAGTGAGTGAAGGGAGGGAAGCTTTATAATTATTTCGTATAGGAGTAGTAGTGGCAGTGGCTATAGGAAAGCACGGCATGGTTTCTCCTCGCAGCTATTTTCTCAACTAATTGTTTCTGTAAGCGCTCGGAAAATGAGAATTTGTTCAGTCGCAGTCAGCCCATCTTTCACTATCAGTCACTCAACGCGTCTTTCATTTAAAAGCCATATAATTTTTAAGGGCTGCAAATTTTCTTAGAAAGCGTCAACTTATTCTTTCGTTTCATGCAATACAATAGTGTTAAACGGGGCTGGCTTAAGCCGAACTATGCTTTACTGAGTTAAGTTGCCAGTTATTTCACATCCATAGGACACACTACTCTACTGGTTCCGTTGTAGTAATATTATTGTAATACCACGGCCTCCCATCCCACTCACTCACTCACACAACGAACGAACGGAGAATTACACTGGCTACGCTACAGACACACGCCAACACTTTGTTAGCTTACATGAGCACACTAAAAAACGCAACATATTTTCTTGGCACGATTACTAATATAAAGAGGAAGCTTAGCTAAGCTAAGCTCGGCAAACTTTTTCCTCCAGCATGCAATGCTCCATTCCATCCAGTTCAGCTACTCCTGCTGAATTTCTCTTCTCTCTCTCGTTGCTTTTGCTTGCTTATTTGACTCTGTCGTCGGCTTCCCTACACAACGTCGGAATGCAAAGCAAAGGAAGGCGAGGCAGGCAGACAGAGCAGACGATAAGCTCCACAATATAAACTCTGTTCCGAGGAATACATTAGAATAGTCGCGTAAAGTCTCTAATGCAAGCATCCAAGTGTACTTATTCCGTGTAGCCTTCTGTTGGCTCCTACTACCACTCCACCTCATATCACCCATAACCTTGCCCATAACTTTTCCAGCCCTGTCGACGATGATAGTTCTATTCACCTGAAACATATTTGACACGATTTGCTTTGAAAACCTTGCGCTATTACTCTATTTACTTTTAACACTTTCTCTCCCTGCATTAAATTTTGAAAGTCTGCCACAATGTCACATTACTTTAGGATCCGCCTCTTTCCCTCATATTATCCGCGAAACTAGCTAGCATACACATAGCTTCTCGCTCTACTATTAAAAGCATCTCTATTTATATACACATATATATAGGCAGAACAGCTATCTGTCGAGCCTTTGACACTGGAATAACTCATCCATAATAGACATACATGCATCTGCTATACATTCATGGCATCCAATCCAGAACACTTCCACGCCAAATTATTTAGGCTGAATAAACCCAAAGAAAATTAAGCAAGCTCAATCCATTGACACACTTACAACGCTATTTTCGATATATAGATATAGCTAAGTAGTATAATAATATGATCATGTCGAAGGTACTACTGCTACAGCTATCGTAATATTATATTTGGGAAATGAAACTTGTTTTACTTTAAAAGTTACTTATTTATATGAAGATCTGTGAAAAATTGATCGAGCTAGGATCCACTTACCATGCACTATCCACTCTACGGATATATTTTGAATTATTCTGAAGTGAAATGGAGGAAATTTAAAATGTGTGATGGTTATGAATGGAATGTAGGGATTTTTTTCTGTGTCGTCGCCGGACGCGAACTCTAATAATAAATCTGTACATAAATTTGCTATGGATATAATGGGAGGGCAAGAGGACAGAGAGGGATCGTTGCATGCAAGGAAAGACTAAAGGAGACACTGACTGTGGGAAAATCGCCGAAAATAAAATAAATAATATTCTAAATGTGCTATGATATAGCTGTGGTTTACTATGTATAAAAGTGACCCTTGTCCTCTGGCATGCAATGGCACACTATGCCGCAAAACGCCACGCCACCTCTATAGTCAAAGATAATAAATAGTTGATAGCATCGTTATGTTCTAGTACGCCAGTCATGTGAAAGTGCATGGAGGTACTAGAAGATAACGACGTTATATGTCCTCGCACGAAATTGTGGAAAAGAATGAAAGAGTTGCAGGCAGGCAGGGCCAGGCCATGGCACTGTCTATAAACCCTTCGGATATCACTCTGCAAATCCTATGCCCAATGAATCCTCCAACTCTCTTTAACCCAAGGAAACTTTCTCAAGTTTATGGAAGCTCAGAGCTCGACGTCCACCGCACAGACAGATACAAGGGAGCTAATATTATTTTTACTTTTTATTGGCCAGCTAGATGAGTCCGACACATGAACCCTGGCTTGCCTTATCGTTTTTGCTACATTGCCTCACTTTTTCTGCATAGCACTTTCCATCACGTATCTGCTACACAGACAGCTTGTTTGGCCTCGCAAATAAATGCACACGACAAATATCTGGATAGAAGGTGACGTGAGTTTGCCTTGTAAGTAAAAGTGTGCGGAGAAAGCCGCCAAGAAGCTCGTCCTCCTAATCACACTGCATGCACTGGATTGAGAGGGGAAGCCGTTAGTCGACACTATTATGCTTTCTCTCGATACGCTTTTACGATTAAAGGTGAGATGGTTTTGTGGAAAGGGAGTCAGTGCCTGCCTTCAGCTCGACTACATTACAGGGCCAGAGACACGTTGCATTCATACGTTATAGTTTAGTGTCTGTGCTCGACTTCACCACTCGCCACTACTCTCGCATGCAATACAGACAAGTTCTCATTGTGCAATGAATTACTCCAGAGCCGTCCTTGCCTTCCTTTCCTTCCATTACTCCACACTGTGTGATTTCTCTCGCTGCCTCCCCCTTAAATACTACTTCCCACTAGTTCCCACTCGTTCCCACCGTCCTATCCACTCGTCAACTAAATTCAATGTAGCCCCACCACTTTCCCACTACTTCCAAAGGATAAACACTTTTACTTTGCTACTTTGCAAAACTTTTCACGCTAGATTATCCTCCAGAGCGAGATACCGACACAGATACTTTTCTCCTAACGACCAAAATGCAGATTTACACCAAATAAAACACAATTAACCTTGGAATCTATAAAACTCCTTGCTGTAGCGAATTTTTTTAATGCCCTAAGAAACTTTGCTACTCCTATCATCCTCTAATTTAAAGCTTTGACCTTTTATTCCGCAGGAAACTACATAAGCATAAAAAATTAATAGACTGTTAGATAAACCTTTATATTATTTTACTCCTTATGCCATAATTCTACTCTGCTTACTGCTTATACACTATCGATCTTGATTAGCACAATTTAAGGAAGAATTCGCTTATGATTCGCTCATGGTATGTACCAGATTAGTTAAGATTATCAACAGATAGACAGGTGCGGTCTCTATGTTCTAGTCGCTCTATAGAAATTGGATATGTAAATATGGAAAAACATGATACTCAATGACGTGGTCATTTAAAATGATTCAAAAATTGCCAAAGGATTTTCTGTGAAAAGTGTCTGTGGTGAATAAGAAAGCCGTGATTTTTTATGGGCATATAAGTTGTAGAGGGAAAGAATTCTAGTGGTCGGGTGAATTTTCTTGTAGCCATTCAGTTTGCAGCGTTCATGTTCGTAAATGTAATTCTTCAATATTAAACTGCATAATAGATGACCGTTAGGGGTGCACAGAGGCGTTGGATAGGAAGCCGACCTTGAAGACAGTGACAGATTGGTAGTTGAACGAGCATCGATAGGAATGCAATAATAAGTAACGCTCAGAAAGTTAACTAGGTTACTATAAATTTATGTAAGGCGTAGTCAGACGAATATAAATGTAGCATCTGTTCTGTTGGCGGATGAAGAAAGGAATTGGAAAAGGAATTCAGAGAGACGGGAGTTGTGCTCGCAGCTATTGCTTTGCATTACTATTTATACTGTTTCAAGTTTCAACGGACAGACAAGGCACCCGGACAACGTTAGGAAGAAGGCAGCAAGTAGGAAGGAGAGAGCGGTAGGGAAAATGAGCAACAATGGAAAGCTGAAGTAAGTAAGAAACTGGGAATAGGACTGAAAATTGGTTCTCTCTTTATTCTGAATAAGTTTACCTAAGTCTCTGGTAATGGAACAGTTCTCTCCACATGTACGTACGTGCATCTATCTATAGCCATCTCCTCTAAGTACGTCCAATTTAAATATCTAGCTCACACATTCCCACCTAAGCCCCCAGCGACGCTAGACCCGGGGTCTGACTGTCTGACCGGCGAAGCCGGCCACGGTGTATTATTCCGTGTAATGTTTAGGCCACCACAAATCTTGGTATTTTTCCAATCCTGCTCGAGTTTATACATGCCCGCCAAATACCAGGCAACGCGTTGTCTGGTACAATGCAACGTTTGCCAAGGATATCAGGCGCGAAAAAAGACGCCATCTCTAAAAACCACGTTTTTAAATATTTTATAAAAAATTGCAAAGCTACTGAAGGGTATTGAAGGTTCGAAACTTAAATCTTTACTGAAATCCTTACTATGGAGATACTCTTGACTTTTCTGTAGAAAAAGTCAATTTTTTGCGCTTCATCCTTTGCTTTCCTCGGGGCTAGGGTGCATCTAAAAGAACCCCCTTCTATCAAAGCCGATGAATCCGGGATTTGGAAATAAACAGGTGGGAATGTCTGACTAGCTACACGGACCAAGTCCACCCACCTTGTTCGGAAGTAGAGATAAGTATCTTTTGAAGCGTTGAAGCAGAGCATTTGGTTGCTTACTTTAGAAAGTTGAGTTTGAGTGAGTTTCCTGTCAGAGAGTCAGAGGAAGAGGAGCAAACATTTGTCTGTGTGGACTATGCATATCGGCATATCCTCTCTCTCTGTCCTCCGTAGTGTCTGAACTAGGTAGATTAATTCGCATAGGTGTCTTCACATTTAACCATTGTAACTACCTAGCTATAGTTTAGGAATTGTAAGTGGGCAAGTAGGGAGCTATAGGAAATAAGGAATGAAATGAAGGTTGAATGCATTGCGTCTTCGGCAGTGTCTTCAGTCGGTCGGCAGTTAATATGAGTCCAGAAGAGAGTGAGTGTATAGAATGGAGATAGATAGGGAGATATGATTGGGCAGGGAAGGAGTAGCATGTTCGCGTATATACTTAATATTAGTATTTACTTATGGATAGGATGTAGTAGTCTGCTCTGTCATTGTGCAGAAATAGGTAGATTGGCTGTGGAATGGATGGAGGAGATAGATGTAGTGGTGAATGGAGGGAATTCAGGATGGTCGTGTTGAACACTCTGTTGGAAAAGTTAGTTGTGCTCGGCTTTGGTGAGAAAGTGTGTTAAAATGAATATTTAAAAGTGAGAGGCGAAGACTTTAGGAGGGGAGAGATAGTGGAGAGCTCGGGAGGAAAGAAGAAAGAGTGAGTGAGTGAGAGAGAGAGAAAGACAAAATTTATGATTCAATTTGCACATCGGGGCTTTTTTCATACACCCAACTCTGTCTTCATTTGCATTGCAAATGTTGTGCTTTTGTCTCAAGGCAAAAATGTCTCAGTGGATCCTGACTTCTCACATCATCATCAGGATCATCATCGCACAACTGGAAATGCTCAAATATTTCGGCTGTCCATGTTGAATGGGTGGGCGAGAGAGCTTTCTCTCTCCCGCAACTATGTACTCCTACCGACGAGAGTCTATAGATTATGCCATGCCTTCCCGTCTGTATGCACATAACAATCACATCGAAATAAAACAGCAAATGCATTCTCTAGTGCAGTGTGGCGTCTTTCTGCGGAAAAAGCAAAGCAACTAACTAAGTAGCTGTAATACATATTTATAAAGAAAATGCAGACACTTTCCACTTTCCCCCTCTGCCTCCCAGTTAAATAACATGCAGATGTCCCTGTCTGAGGTAGAGACAGAGAAAGAGAAGTGAAAGTGGGCGACTGAGCACAATTTACGTTTTACTGACTAACTACTGTCTTTTGATTCTGTGTCTTTCTGTCAATAAAACAACTCGGCTAACGCACATACATAAGCTAAGCACAATCCGCTACGTTCTTTTTTTCTGTCTTTCTTTCTTTCTTTCTTCTCTGGCTTTGCTTTCTCCGGCTCCACTATTCTGCCCCATTACTTTCTCCTCTATACACGCTCCTTCTTTAGATCTGACTGAGATTTCTAATAATATTCTGTTTCCTTCATCCCACTCGACTGAAGCCAAAAGCCAGCTCAGTTCACTCTCAGCCTCGTCTATTACTCCGGCTAAGCTCTTCTTCTGCTTCGGCTTATTGTTCGACTTTCTCCCTCTCCTGCCACTCCGCGCTCTCTCTCCCATTCTGCATACTTAGGCCCTGCCACTACTTAGCTAGGCACTTCCACACACACACACAGATACCTATGTCCTTCTATCCATCCACACACTTTTGGCTCACCTAACTTATTTGTATTTCCAGAATATATCTGTCTATCCAATCCCCTCTTTCGTGTACACGGAGCTCCTTGTCCTACTCTTCCTTTCCCTTCCTTCACTCTACTTTGCTGCGGTTTGCGTTAGTTTAGTCTAGTTTAGTTTGGCTTGAAATCATGTTGAATGCACAACCTGGAGCTTGGCTTCCCATCGCCTCGCCCTGCCTCGCTCTCCTCGCCCCAACAACACGGAATGAAACGGGAATGAGAGCATTTATCCCTTAAATACACAATCTCGAATCGGAGCGTATCAAATGAAGTTTTCAGACAAAAAACGAAAAGCCCAAGCAAAACCTCACATACCTACCTATCTTCTAGTATCCATCCTCGTAGCTCCTGCCTGCCTCCCTGATGCCTGCCTGCATACAACAACTAAACTGCACACGTACTCACTAACTACAACACACACTCGAACTCATACATTCTATTCACATACAGACGCACGTATTCCATGGTGCCCAACATATTTCAACTCAATCGCCTTCTTTACTTTTACAAAGCCTATCTATAGAACTGGGTGCTACTAGAAGACTTTCCCTGTTCCATTCATGCTTCATTTCACACTGCATTATTATATCTAATACACCGCTGTCTACCTTTTCAACTATTCATAAATATATTCTCGTAGCTAAATAAATTGACATGCTTATGAAAAATACTACTTGTCAGTAAATATCTCATATTTTCCAATAGAAAAATATTTGCCATGTTTTAAATAATACACGTGAAATACTTTTAGCTTCTCTCAAATATTCTTCGCTAGTAATTCAGGCATAAGAAGTTTGGCAAATGCCTATGATTCTCGGGTTGGTATGCATTCCATATACAATCCCAATTTCAGATTCACTTTCTAAATAAAAGCCATAGGCGGGGCGTGGTACTAAATATTACGATACACATTGCTACCAACTCCAATCATCATAGCTATAAGGGTTACAATGCTGAAATATTTTTACGTTGCTTGACCTAATACAGACCTTTGCTATTGTGCTTTTCTAGATGGTAGACATGATTTTATTAAGTGGATGTACTCCTATTTATCTCACTCGAAAAATATCAAAATAGTGGTGCATTTTATTATATCTCTTAAAACTAAAGACGGGATATGCAAGTTTATGTAATGTGAGCTTAATGCATTTTCGTATCTTATAGCCAGAATACTGAGATTTTAAAGTGTAAAATGAAGGTTTCCCTTGAAATAATATTTTTTTATTTTGAGATAACCTGCCGGTTGTAAATACACAAAGAAGGCCCATTACGAAAAAAATCTGATAATTTATATTAAGTTTGTTCACATTAGAATTTCACCAATTTTTTGGAAAGTGGTGACAGCGAATTTAAGATGTCCATAAAAAGTTAAAAAATTTCTAAAGTTTCAAAATAGAAATGCCAATGTAACATTGCAGGGTAGTCAATATCAAAAGTTGGTAAAAGCAGTGAAAATATTTTATGATGTGGATGCGTATCCAGGCTTTGTTTATCAGAAGTAGAAAGAGTGTCTTTGGCATAGATGTGTTGAGTGTGTGGAGGAGAGAAGTGAAGTCATGGCAGGGCAGGGGAAGGATAAGGATCCAAGTTGATAAATTCCTTCTTTCCTCTTTCCTATTTGCACAGGAAGAGTTGTCTGTGTGTGAAGAAGGGATTGTGAAGTGTGTATCTGTGGGCACGTTATTCTTTTTGTGAGGAGAGAGTATCTTGCACGTATTTTGTGGAACGTCAAGAAAGAGTGACTATAGCCGGTAAGTAGGCAGGGAAGAGGAAGAATCAGGCTAAGCTAACTAACAATAAGAACCTCTTTCTTTTCTATATGCTCACGTTCGGAGACTACGGGGATTTGTGAGAGAAGAAGGAGAGGCAATGGAAGAAGAAGCTTTGGACAGATAGAAAGTGAAAAGGAATGAGGAGACTCCTATGGATACTCTGTCTATGTCGCAATAAGTAACACAAAAGGGAAAGGCGAGCCGCTGTTGTTGAGTTTCCTGCTCTGACGAAATAGGATATCCTCCCGCTCGCTCTCTCCACGCAGAAGATGAGTGAAAATCATTGACTACTTATGGCTCAACTGCCATCTCATCTCATGCATCTCATCCGCTAACTAACCATCTCATCACCCACCATCACACGAAACTTATTTATAATGCATGTAGCCAGAGACTGATCTAACGCCCTCTCCCTGCCTCCTTAGGTCAAATCCAGCACCCGCCCCCTCTCCTTCCACTTCGCCATGCAATACTCTAAATACCCATCACGGACGATCCCTTCCGCCAACACTAAATGAGCCGCTGTTGTTTACTCATCCCGACGACCGTTCATTAGTATTTATGTACATACCTATCTCCTGCACAATTTATTTCACGTACTCCGCACAATCCTCTCGCATCAAATTAGAGTTCACAGCACACGTCTCTGGAGCGAGAAGGGAACATTATTCTCAGAAATTCTACTTACGCCTAATGCCCGTGATTTCTCTTTTTGAAACAATATCAATAATAAAAATACATTAGTATCTTTTGATATGAAACACGTGCAAATTGGATGAGTTATAGTATTTTTGCAAAATATGAACAGATTATATTTATTTGGATTGGAAGGATATAGAGAGGCCAGAGTTTGGCATAATGAATTGCAGAGGATTGTAATTTAGTTCTGGAGGATATTGTGAGTTGAATTGGAATTAAGAAATGAGATTCCGGGTGGCTCAGTATTTAGGGCGAGGAGTGAAATGTGAAATGCAGCGGTGAATGATGTGCATGAGGAGAAAGGAGCTCGGCCTTGCTCCTCACGACTGTGGATGAAGAGAGTTAGACAGAAAGACAGGGGAGAAAGTTAAGTGGTCGTCCTCTTTTCGTCATTGTGCACAGTTCATAGAGGATTCCGTCAGAAATTCTTTGCATTTTGCAACGTAATAGCTTTTGTCATAGTTGGGTGTAAAGTCAAGTCCGGTCAAGCCATCTCCTCTTAACTTTTCAGTTGAGTGTGCAGTCGGGAGAATGGAGCTGAGTGCTTTGCCTACACCTTTGCATCTGCCGTCTTGTCTGCTGCTGCCTCATCTCCAGTTACATTCCTGCCTTATGTAAAACACTTTATCCATTTATTACAGACTATAGACGTGTATAGGTAAACACATTATTTTGTTGTAGGGTCGAGGGCCGAACTACGTTCTACTGTACTGCAGAGACTTTAATACAGACCTTGTATATGGAACGGAGCATAAATACTCTCGCGTCTCTCACTGATCTTGACTGGGCTGGATTGCTATGGTCGCACTGCCCTAGTTTTCTTTTCCTCACTCTCTTTGCCTGAGCTGCTAAGTTTACAAAGAGCTATAATATAACTCTCGTAGAATTTTTCATCATTCAATGACGCCTGGGTTGATCTGAGACTTGAAGATCGAGGAGGCCGATGCGAGGAAGGAGTTGCTTACGGGTAGCCTGCCTGGACTACCAGTGCGTGAGATATTACAAGCTGATGGAAAAATACAACAGTCTTTCACCAGCAGCAGTCAACTCTAGGGATACCCCGATGCGGGAAATTGGCCGATGCGCCAATACCGATGCATCGGCATCTTTAATTCGCCGATGCATTGGCCAATGCGGCGCGAACCTATGCACACAAATTAAATCATGTCGAAACAACCTACGAAGGAATCAAAAAAACTCTAATATTATTGAACATTTTAATTTGGATGATATGGGATAAAATTTATATGTGTTATGCATTCATTTTAATTAAATTGCTAGAAACTGAACTGAGATTTAATTTATCCTGCAATCTTTTATGCATAATCAATAAACTCTCTTGCTGCTAATTCTTGCAAGAACACTAAATAAAATTCAGTACAAAACCAATTAAAATCACTTATTTCAATATTTGAAAGCATCGGTCAAAGAATCTGCCGATTCGGGGAAATTTTTTTGGCTGATTCCCGTGCATCGGCAAAATGAGGAAAGGAGCGGATCGGCGGCGGATGTATCGGGGCATCCGTAGTCAACTCAACTGGGATATGTTCCCTGTCTCTACTTTCTCAAAGTATTTATGAGCAACACAGGAAAGTGAAAGATAGAAGGTGCGGGAATTGGATGCAAGGCCCTTCTACTACTCACTAGCTACCTATTCCCCGCTACGTGTCTGTCTGCCTAATATCTACATGTACACACTCCCTACATAAATAACTTAGACTTAAACACATACACATAGGTACATAGTGTAAGGGAGGAGAGGGAAAGTGAGGGCTAGATGCATTCACAGAAAACACTTAGCTCCATTATAGGCCAAGGAACAATGTAACGAAGAATCTCCCGGTGACTTTGATACGATGCTATTGTCTACGCCGTATGCATTGAAGCTGGAATTTATAAAGATTTACTTATGCTAGCACCATTTACTTTACTAATATATTATAGAAGGGAAGTGGCTGTGCAGGGGAGGAGATTGCCCTAAGAAAACTTGTTTACTCCACTTTCTCAGATATGTACATGTGTAAGAGGAAGGGAACATTATTCGCAGAAATTCTAGTAAATATCTACTACATCGCTCCGTTTGTCTAATACCTTTTTATGTGAGTTTAAGTTTGGTTTGTTTAGTTAGAGTCGTGCAATGTGATGCCATTTCATGTCATGCCATGCCCAAGGAGAAAGCTACACTCGACCATTCACTTCCTAAGGAGCAAAGACAAGGAAACTAGAGAGAAGAAAGTTAAACAGAGAAGAGATGAGATCAAAGTTTGGTTATAATAATAGCCGATGCCATGTGAAGAAAGGAGAAAGAGAGTTAAGAGTTGGATGATCAGGTTCGCTCTGGTTTCGACTGGTGTGGTCAGCTCTCGCTCGCTCGCTTTCTCTCTCTCTCTCTCTCGCTCCCTCGCTCCTCTTCTACTTTCTGTCTGTAACGTGAAGTTGTTGCCACAATTGTGCCTAGCCAGATGCAGTGATCTAGCTAGTTGAAACAAATAAAATTGCCAGAGATTCTGTTGAAAGTGAAAAGTCTTGAGGAAAAAGTTTCCTTTCAAGGTGGTTGAATAAGGAGAATGAGAGCGTAAGAAATTGTGGAGTCCGTGATGGGTGGCTCTGACGTTGCGTTTCCTTCCTATTTACTTCCTCGAGCAACTACAAGCCAAAACAGTTGTACTGCCGCTGCCTTCATAACGGCCAATAGAGTCAGCGAATGGAACGGAGTCTATGTGCTCTATTTATGTGTGAGCACATATAAGGAGGCAGGCAGACGGACGGACAGACAGACAGACAGACAGAGACAGTTAGCCTAACAGTCACACGGACGCTGTTCAACTAAAAATATCCACAGAATTCCTGCAAGTGCCTTCACACAGTCCCACAAAATACACTCAGCTATCTAGCAGAATACTTTACCGCATTACGTAAGTTGCTTGTGTACGGACAGACAGACAGAGCTAGCCTACCTGTGTCCACACCTATAACACATAAAAATATATAAGACCATACCACCAAGGTGTATATACCTACCTAATGATGCTAAAGACGAAGGAACACTAAACACGAACGAACTCTCATTGTAACAGGAGAGAAAGCAGGGAAAACAGCCATCTCATGCTTTCTCTCACTTCTATTATGTGTGCACTCATGTATATGTCTTGTGTGTAGCTAATCTTTGCTGCAGAGTAAACACACATGAGCCTCACTCACTCCTACTCTGCAGACACAAGACTTACTTTCAACACTCTCACGTGAGTATTATTAGTCAGCTATACAGAGCCAAATAATATGAGGAGGAGGAGGAGGAGGAGGCATAGATAGATTTAGGCTAGTTGGTTGGTGGTCCAGCGCTAGTCAGCTAAAAAACCAAGCCACGCTAAAGGAACTAAAGCAGACAAGTCTTCGAGAATGTGAATCCTCGACTAAACCAAGCCAGACCACCATCCACACAATAACATTGGATTTACTCCTTAGTTAAGTTTAGCAACACCAGATCACTTTATACTACTCTATACATTATATATAGCTATGGCCATCCTGTGTGCAGCTTTCTCCGTAAGAGTCACTATATATTCAGCATTGTTTCCTTTATATCTTAATATTGATACTAATAGGGTATATAGACACAAAGAAAATATTCTCTGAATGCAATCGAATGTATATATATAGCTAGGTACTGCAGTGATGGTAGATAGTATATTAGTGACATAGAATCCCGTTACATTTCGCATGTTCATAATAATGTTATGTGAACTGGGCTAAATCAAGGAAAGAAAGGAATCTAAAAGAAGTATAATCATATAGCGATGTATGTGATCTAATAAAAGCTGTGCAGCTATATTGACTGTGTATACTATTAAGGGTATATGCTATAAGGATATAATAAAGCTTTAGCTATAGACATGGAGAAAAGAAGAGACAGACGGAAAAGCATTCCTGAATTGGCCACGTATTTATTATCTCGCCACGTCGATTGGAAACGAACAAAGTTGAAGCTAGCAAAGAGAAAAGTTAATGATGAAAACCGGTAGTGTGTGATATAAATTAAATGTTCGAGCGAAGGATTGACCGGAAGCCAGCGTTTTTCTCAACGTGACTCAATTTTTCCCCAATTCTTCAACAAAACCTGCTGAACGTACGTAGATACGTAACTTATTCAATTCCCAATAGTAGTACGGTTGGAGCTACTACATAGTAGGAGTTAGTTGCATTCCGCTTGCAAACTTTCGCTATATAAAGAAACAGTGTAGTAGTGTACAGATAACCGGACTGCTATCGATTGAGTTTGATCTCCCGCCGTTTCTTCATTTCATTTCAGCCCAGTGGAATTGATGAAAAAATTCTGTCGCTGGGAAATTCAACTAATCTGGATAGCTACGTACGTACGTACGTACAGACAACGAGAGCATCCAAATATTATTATTATTAACAGGAACTCTGTTCATGTAAAAGATTTTTAGAATTCCATCGTCATTAAACATTCCTATGGCTAAGACCCAGTACAAATACCAATAAAAAGTCATAGGATTTTCCTTGCTCCTGATTAACGTCAGGAACACTGACAGCCACGTCAAGAATGGCATTTATAGCTACATAATTAGAAACTTTTACGGAGTCACGTCCCAAATTTCTTTCTATATCTGAAATATATTGGATTGGTAGTGGCTCATTTAAGGAACGGTTATTTATATGCTGTGGAGAGGTAGGCACGAAGTGAAATAAGGAAAGAGTGGGTAGTGAAAGTAATAAAGGAGCAGGGATTGTATTTCCCTTGTCAAATGAAGTCAAGTTATCTTTCCCCGCAATCAATTAGAGCCCATGACAAAGACTCCTCTGATTTGTTATTTCTCTTCAACTTACAATCATTCGTAAATTACGATTAGCTGGAGGTTAGCAAAGAATTTGATCCCATTACTACTTCACTTGACTTCACTTTGTCTTGAAAGACATCCAACACAAAGGGAAAAGGAAAAATAAACAGAATTAAATGGACAAGGCTCTCGTGCACTTAATTGGCAGTGTATGTGTCGCCCGGGCAGTTCTCTTCCTATATTTAATCAACTTCCGCTAAATCTCCCGTTGTCAGCCAAACAATGTGAATGTCCTCACGAAAGTTTCCAATGCTGGAATTTTAATTTGCCAACCAAACTAATAAGCAGCTTCCATCCAACATTTCATTCCATTGTGTAAATTCCATTGCTTTCTATTCCCACTATTATTTATACTGTACGGAAGCATCTTTACTCGCAACCGGTGTCTATTGTATCTCAGACCCATTGTGTTCAGAGCAACCATTGCAAGCCGGGTATTATGTCACATTATGCTTTCTCCTACTCCTAACTTAAGTATATTTATTGATGTATGCGTCCCTATTCATATTATTTATATGCGTCATAGCATTTGTTTAGATGGCTCTTTTAACCCACTGTATTACTACTTACTTATTCCGTTTCTCTCTTTTCATCCCAGGCTAAGTTACCCCATTTCTGTACAGGGACGTCCAAAAGAATATTCTTGAAAGACTACTAAAATGTAATTTGTCTTTAGAATAATTTGGAAAATATAATCACACAATAAACATTGCTCAAACACAATCTTAAAGTAAAACACTGGTTTCAGTGATTTTGTTTTCTTACAGCTTCGCCCAGAAAAAAATGATGTAAACTATCCAAAATTCTCCAAAATTACCATTTTAGCATTAAAATATTTAAAGGAAATTTGAAATTTGGGCTTGCACTAATAATACATAGGAATGTGAATCTCAAAAGGAGCAAAACATGAAGTTAAAATTCTTTATTGAGTACCCTGTATGGTATGGGATCCGCTCTCTCCACTCTCTCACTGTGTCTCACTTATCATTGTCAGTTACTTTGCGTACGGGTTTGTAATGTATGGATGTAAATAGGCAGGGCATTATATTTATTGCACATCCGAATTCGGACTGGTTGTGTTGTTTCGAATGCATGTGGTATTTCTTGTGCACTGTCGTCGCAGGAGTAGTTAGACAGATCATAAGTAATGTAATATTATGCTTATGTAATAGTAATGAAAGGAAATGAATTGTATGTAGCTTGTAGCGAGTGTATTCCATAGCCATGTACGTATCCATTGTTAACAATAAGCTTTGTTCGACTTGGCTGCTCTGCTCTTGTTCTGGTTCTCTTTTAATTTCGGCAAAGCAAGTTACAAGTTTGTAAGTGAAGTAATGGGAGTTGTGTGTTTGTCCGTATCTGTCTGTCCTGTACGACTCTCCTCACTGCATAAGTAGTATTAGGGCAGTAAATATCCAGTTATTTTGTGCCTGGCATTTTGTCCTTCGGTTTAGTCCACAGACAGCCCAATCTATATAAAGTTATAACATTCTATCTAGCCAAGAACTAGAAAATTAATGCTCAACTGGAAATGTGAATTGAAAAACGACCCAATGGGCGGGCCGGAAACTGTCAACAAGCCGAATCAACTTGCCAAATAATTTGCTTACGATTGCAACTAAACTTTCACTGAAACAGAGTTGCTGTGTCCCTTAACCATCTACTAGCATCTGTTTATATCCAAAAAGGTACCAAGCGACAACACACAACGATACTGCAAATGGAATCTCAAATATAAAATCAAATCTATATTATGGTCTGTCTGCCTCTGCTTGGTTGGCAGGGCACGGCCTGCCAGTCAGTCGACGCCAACCAAATAAACGAACTGATCTCCTGGCTCTGGCCTCCCACTCAAATTACCATACACACACCCATACATATCACAACTACTTCACTTTTCTTTAGAAACAACTTTTTTGCTGTGCTTTCCATTCTTGCATTTCGTTGCTCTCTGCGGCCGCTCCTTCCTCAAAGAGACCCTAGAAATCTCAAGCACCCATTTCCCCCAACTTCCCTTTGTCGACGGAAAAAAAGCTTTTACTTATGAGCTAATTGTGAAAAATAAAAGGGACAAATGAAGAATTGTTAATCCCGAAATATGTACACTCAGAAGAATTTATGCCAACTCGGCCCAAATGCACATTGCGATTATAGTTACCATCAGAAAGCATTTACTAAGTACTGGCATCAAGATTTGTCGCATCAAGCTCCATTATCACAAAAGCCTTTTCCCCGCTCCTTATTAAAACAGACATTAAAGCATCTTTGTATTTATGCAAATTAAATGCTACGCTACTTTGTCGCATAAAATTCTCATAAATAATTTACATTGTATTTTACGTTTGGCTTGCACAAATATCAAAGACATCATCAACTCTTCTAAACTACATCATACTTTCCGCTTAACATTCATTACAGTAATCAGTGTTTAAAATTAACCGCCCCTTTTGAATTTTAGCCAGCCAATTTGCCGGATTAATTTCCTTGGTGACAAAAATGGCTAATTTTCAAATGCAATGTAAAAACATTTTAACCAGTCACAAAAAGGGCAATGTTAGGATATTTTTCCCATTAGGCAGAGTGAGTGGGTAATCAATAGCAGAGTAATAATCTACCTACCGATGTAGAAGTATCTATATAAAAATGATCTATTTTGTTCTATTTTGTATTTTCATTGATACAAATCCCTATATTTTCTTTAATTTAATTTATTTTCCATTACAGTTTCTTCAACGCAATGTAAACAAGGAAGCTTTGTGCATCTATAGCAAACAGATGCTAGTGATTGATTTCTAGGTGTGCCAGTTTAGTTTGAATGTTTATTTGTCTGCTATTTTTTGTTGTTGTTTTCTGTTGGGAGCGCAACAGCCATGCACTATTGTCGTTGTCCCTTTTTTAGTCAATATTTATGTGTACAGTAGTAGTGCGTAATGGTAGCTACGCTTTATCTGCATCCGTCTGTAGTTCCCAGTTCCCACAGTACCAACACAATATAAATACTAAAGTACTTATTCAGGCTATAACCGACTTTTCTTATCACTAGTGCTCAGAGTTAAACAAAACCAAGGAACGTTATATGAGTACAATGTAAATAAAAACGCACAGACGGGAGCGAAATAAAAAGCAAAGTTTTCATTAGTAGCTTTCTTTTGGTAAAAAGGAAAAAATAGAAACGGAAGCAACTCTGGCTGATGGACTTGGCTTTGTGTGTTTGTGTGGGTGAGTGTCTGTAGTTAATATTTAAACTCCTTTGAATGTTCCCAAGAATAATGCAGGGAAACCAAAGTTACGGAGGAAGTGGCTGGCATCGTCATGCAATAGACGGAGAGAGGCAAGATTTTCAAAGAGAACGACAGGCTCTACAGACGAAAGACTATGCAGGAAATTTTGTCAACATTTGAGAAGTAATTAGGAGTAGAGTAGACATAAGAGAGAGAGAGTCGACGACACATCTTTCCTCAAAGGATAAGTAGGTGCTTATGGAACGTAAAGTAAGAAAATGACTCGTAAGTCTTTGCACTAAGTATACGTAGTATACTTAGCCTACTAATTGTGAATGCGTAGGCTACTTTTACTTAATGGCTTCATCTATTTAGTCAAAGTCTTCACTGTTTCCCATGCGTAGCTACATATAAATGATATTTGAGGCATTAGTTATGCATAATTATGTCACAAGCTATAATACTTGAAAAATTAATTATCGCAGACATTACTATGTACATGCATATGTAGCAGAATCAAAAAATGACGTAAGAAATATTTAAATAGTAATTAAATGCATGCAACTTCTCTCCATATTCATTTTTATTCTCACTTCAGTGATGGAGAATGATTGACATTTATTCGAAGTCGTTTTTGAGCCTCTGCTTTAACTTTTCTGATAGTTTATTTATTTAGCTAAACTTTCGTTCCCAGTTTTAAAAGAAAATTGTTCAGATTGGTTTGTCAACGAAAGTCATTTGATTTTTGTTGATTAAATTTTATTAAGAGAAAGTTTTCTTGTTCAACTTGGCATGAAATACATAATTATTTAGTTTACATTTATGTCTGGCATGTAATATATTATGCATGTATTAAAGAGCATAGGACTGACAAATTATGTTCAGAAAACAACATCTAAAAATTATATATCCTTTTATGTATTACGAGCCGTAGATCGCGAATAAGTACCTAAATTATGCTTGTTACACGATGTGATGTTGACGACTGTGAGTATGAATTAAACTGGTTAAACTCGACTCTCAAAGATGCAATTTAGTTATAAGCTATCCATAATGTAAGTTCTTATGCTAAACTTAACTCCCAAGTTTATTCCTTTTACTTAGTGTCTAGTAGTTTGTTAATTTGTTGTTTCTAGTTGGGAGAAGTGTCGAGGGTAGACGAGGGAATGACTAATGGACAAGGACGAATAGAGATGAAGACACTCGAAAGTTTGCTCTTGAATGGATATATACTACCTGCACACAGTACTAGTAATATTATTACAGAATCTATATTTTATTTGCACAAACACCCGAAAAACTATGTCAATTTCATGATTATTATATAATTACTTTTATTAGCTTCCTATGTAATATCGCAAGGAAAATTGTACATAAGTACTATATACCATGTTATAAGTAGCAGACTATGCATGGTTTGCTTCTTTTACTCTTACTTAGTTTGTAGGGATTTAATTATGTACAGCTGCATGCCATGTTTCTGCATAAGTTTTGTGCCTTATCATATTATAACATTGTTGCGTTAGTGTGAATAAATTGAGCAACAGCATTGGAAAGAAAAGACCCGTATTGCTGAACCACAGAGCACTAAAGCCAAGTGAACTAAAAACTAACTGCATATCCAAGGGAAAGGAGAAATAAGAAAAATTTGGCTACACAAAAAACTGAAAAGTTGCTATTGCCAAATGGAGAAAGAGTAGCATTTGCTAACACCAAGTGTTTTTTTACGGCACAGATATTGCTGCAGATAGTTTTAATGGGATATGTGTTGGGTAATATGGAAATATTCATCATTTAATTTACTTTTGTGGATCATTGGTCTATGCATATAACAATGCACTACTGTTAACCACTATTAAAAGCTAATGCACAATTTTCTAAAATATTGCTGTAGTAAACTAGAAATAAAAGTTCCTTCTCCCCGGGACAGTAAATAATAAAAATGCTCTACTCTAACATATATTTTTTATTTTGAAGCATCCAAAAAGGGCATTATATTTTGTAAGGGAAAATTCTAGTTTATGATTTTACAGCTTTTGCATGGTAGCCAACAATTTAAAAAATAAATGAATGCAACTTTTCATTTGGATTATAAATGCACAAGTATGTATTATTGTTAGAAATGTGTTTTAATTTTCAGGAAATGAAAAAAAATTGCATACTAATGCCTCATCCAAGAATTCTTGTGTATAAATTTCACATTATGCAAATGTGTGTATTTATCCAGATGAAAATGAGGAGAGAGTAAAGGAGAAAGTCGAGAAAAACAAATAAGCTGTTACTAATTATAAATGAGAGAAAGTCCAATCTGTGTATCTTTTTAGAGTCATAGAGAACTGACTCACCTTTCGCTTGCCAAATTAAGAAACTTATTGTCTCTGCTAAAATGTAATTCATTTATCAACTCGTTAATTTTGAGTTGGCTCACAGAGCAGAGAGAGAGAGAGAGAGAGAGAGAAAAGAGAGGGAACTTTTATCATTAGCTCGCTTTCCATTCTGCGACACCGGAAATACTTTTTATCCAGGAACTGTGGTGTGTGCCCAGGCAGAGATAGAGTCAGAGAGTCCGTGCATGTTAGTGACTGTGATTCGTAGAAAGTGGGATGAACGGAGAGACGAAGACTTTGAATGTGAGTCTGAAGTGAGTGAGGAGTCGGAGTCTGACTGGGAGGAGGGAAGCGTGGCCAAGTCTTGTAGCCAACTAGAAAGTGAACTAACAATATTAGTACATAAGACAGAAGAAGAGAGAATAGCTGAGCCCACGCATGTTTACCATAAGAGTCATTAATAGCATTCCTTACAGGCTCTTAAAGATCCGTTTGTGTCACATGCCGTCTCCACTAATGTTTCCACTAGACCTGCTCCACTAGACATCCGTACACACGTACGTATTAATGGAGTAAGGATCTGGCCGTCTCTCCATGAACCTCCGACGACGAGGAGGAGAACGAGGACGACGACTGACTGCCACACACAACAGCAGCAGACTGCATAGGTATCCAGATTTATATGTGTCTAGACGCACGTAGGGACGAGATGTGGGCACGATGATGTCTCTGCCTAACTAACTGCACTGTTTCGCTCTGTGTGGTGGTGCACTATAGGAAATGATCTCAAGTATTTAAGTGGAGCATCGAGGTGTGTGCTGAAATGGAGAAAGGAGACCAGGGCTCCTCCAAACATTCCCCGGAATTGCAACTGAGCTGAACTGCAAGTGGAGAAAGAGAGAGAGAGAGAGAGAGAAAGAGCGAGAGAGTGATTGTGAGTGAGAGAGAGAGAAGGAAAACGCCTCCCTTCCACAATTTCTTCATTATCAACCTCCTTTTCAACTCAGACTTGTTATATTAGTGGTTTATGATGACTCTAAGTGCTTAAAATAAGACTTGAGAGTTTCTTCCTTTACGAGTCTGTAGCTGATGGCCTCACGACCCTCGCCTCGTCTCACACAACTCCCAATTGAATCTCTCAAATAATATATCCCTTATCTCGATCCGATCAATATCCATTCCACATTATTTTTACGCGGATGTGTCCCATTACATTTCAACACCATTACTGCTTCAGAGTAATGACATTGTTCTCAGTGCATCGTGTACAGACCGAAAAAGTAGAGCAGCCCAACTCTAAACCTACTTTACAATGAAATAAGACTATATTTAGAAAGAGATATGACAGGAGCTACAGTTTCAGAATAGAAATTACTTGCAATCTCTCACATTCTTCACCTCCAAAAGCATTCCATGTGTAATTCTTAAACAATGTGGGATTTAATGACGCCATATCATTTTTTTATTTCATAAAAGTCATGAACGTGGGGTATAGATAGTTTATATGACGAACGTCTAAGCTTTTTGACGTGTATAAACAAGACTATTATTTATTTCCTAATTATTTACTGCATTCTCTATGTTTTTATTATATGTACATACATTCTTCCGTATTGCATGGCTATGAGAAAGAAAGGGCTGAATATAGTCCTATTCACCTATTTTTTCATTTCTTCGGTTAAATAATAACATTGATAAGCATTGAGGTAAGTAGGCAGTTCCCATGTTGCTGCCATGTGCTACAATATTAGTTTACATGCTCATAATATAAGAAATGTTTCGCAATAAACGACTTCTCCTCCTCATACAATAATAATATCATAGCTTTCCTCTAAGTAACTAAGTAACTACTGTGCTCTGCATTATTTAGGCAGAGAACAAGCTATTCCTTACTTTCTATTCAAAACATGATAGGAAAAAGTTCAAAGCGAACAAATTCGGATTTTCTCTACTATACAGTTGAAAAAAGAAAGAAATGAAAGAGGATTGTATTAAAAGCATTCCATATTGTTTTTTTCTCTCCGTTGTACTAGTATAGGCCAGGCACATAATAAGTCCGTAAGTTCCAGTGCATAGTTGAATGGAAGCTAAGGTAAATATCGTATCATGCTCCAAAAGCCTCCTTGTGTAATAACTGTAAAATTGTTTACATGTGGGAAAAGGGCGTTTACGAACCAAACAGGCATACAATGTTTCTCCCTCCCTAATGAAATTTGGGCGATTACCTCGAAAATTATCTTTAAATCTAAATTACGTGTGCATTACTTGTATGTGAACAAACAATTTACTAAATCCCTGGTGACTATATCCTTCGAAACTTATGAAATTTTAATGATTTATCCCGTATTGACTTTCCCGGTCAGGGAATAATAAGAAACAATCGAGCTTCAATATTGATTTGTCCTCTGAATTAGTAAATGCCTACATAGACTGAAATGAATAGGCAGCAATGGATGCCTACTTGCTGTCATATGCACCCCTAACACGAACATAATGCATTAATACCTTGTCTCCCGTTCCACCACTGTCAAAATTTATTCCGACTTCCCAACTCAATCTATGTGAATGCTCAAAAGTCCACTAACAATGACTTGAACAGCCCAGTTATGTATTACCACTTTTTAATCAAATTAAACACATGCTGATACAATAGTGCACAACACACCATAAATTCAGGGAGAAAGTCACAGAATGTAAGTTAGTAGCCACAAACGCCTTAATACTTATTTATCTCTTACTGTAGAGAGACTTTAGGATGGAGGAGCCAATTTAAGATATACTACTCTACCTCATTAAACATTTAGAAAAATCATTCATTTTCCATCTTGACCATTCGATCATAATCAGAAATTGGATTGACAACATGCAGTGAAGTTCAATAATTGTCAATTTCTGGCTCTGTGTTTATCTCCGTAGTCAAGGCATCTCTTTATATTATCTGTAGGTATATCATAATAATATAAAATTCATTCCACAAAGGTCACTAAGTCCTTATCGTAGAATGTGTGTGGAAAGCAATAAACTTTAGCGATTCCCAAACAGAATTCAATCATCGAGAACAAATAAATATTATCCATGACCAAAAATGGTCTTTTCTGTTCAGGGTAATTTGGTTTTGTGTTGTGCATTTTATTCGTGATGTCCTTATTCTGTTTGCATAGCTGAAATCTTTACGCTAAAAGCTAAATCAACCATAAGTTTCTAGAGTAAATACTTACTTCTCAAGTTATTTGTAAATAATATTGTAGTAGTAGTAGAGTAGCTTTCATGTAGATAGGTAGGTACCTATATACTTAGGTACATCATTGAAAATATTATGGTCCATTCTGATTTGCTCTGCTGTCATCTTAGCATGCATCACTAAAATCTAATTTACAATAAACTGAAAGGGAAGAGATGAAAAGTTTGGAACTGTCTTTTCTGTTTTGCAACTTTTCAATAGATAGCAACTGAAAGATCTTTTTCAAAGGAATTCGTAAGTACATACTAGTACTACACTACAATAGAAGACTATACCTACTTCTATAGTGTTCTTGTGTGTACTTTTCTCTAAGTTGAAATACGGAAATAAATATTCTACAACTCTGTCAACAATTACACAATGGTTCATTCGGGCATCACAAATATGTACATATATCTGTCTGTTGAGTAGATAATTATATATTTAGGTACTTTAGTATATTACTAATCCATTTTAAGTAAGCAACTGGACGTTGACACAAATTTATTTATTTAATCCTTTTGAGGATAGGTCAACAACGACGTCAATTAAATATGAAACAAATGCGTAGGTGAGCAAATAGGCTAAATACAAAAACAACCACCCGAGAATGTACTCTATAGCTCGTCATTGATGACAGCTTATCAAATATGCTCTCAGTCGCATAATTAATAATTATTTCTATTAACATTCCCACGCGGTAACACTACATTATATTTCATGTTAAATTTTTTGCCTTATTGTACAACAGTTTTGTGTTCTGGAAGTTAAAAGAAATAAAAATGTTTCAAAAGGAGAAATTGTTCCTGGTATGTAGAATTGATGCATAGGTTTTCTCAGAGGAGAATATAATAAAGTATTACATTTATTCATGACCAATGACAAATATTTATAATGCTCATACATACATAAGTAGCACTTGCGACTACTATATGGCTATATTGCCACTCCTAACAGATACGTAGTGGGCTTAGTGAAATAAAATAAATGTCAGTTGACATATCACTTTCTCTTTTTATGCTAAATAACTCCGTAAGATATTTTCTCCGATCTTTCACCAAGTAATTCACCATAACTTTTGGTGACATGAATGCGGTTATATGGTGAAAGTTGGTAAAATTTTCATATCACGATAGAGCACTGAAAGAGAAAGTGTCAACTGGTATTTGCGTCTTTCCTTATAATATAAAAATGTTTTCGTTATAAATTATCAGGCACGGACGAATTTGAGTATCATCACATCCAATTCTCAACGTTTTATTATTGAATTTCCTGCAGGTATTTATTCAAGAATCGTATGCATACATATGTGACGAATTACAGATTTGGAAGAGAGCCTGAATTAAGGGCAGCTAATCATTTGGTTGCATGGACAGGGTCATTAGGGATATATTCGCCGTCTTTCTCTGACAGACGGAGGAGTTGCTTTGGGTGTGGGTTCCAGATTTGATGGCAGATAAGAGAAGGGGACTGAATTTGAATGGAGAGAAATCCCGTTGACTACAGGTACGCAGTTTGGAAATGAAAAGAAGATTACTGTGCTCTTCGTTCAACGATTGAGCTAGCTACACAGATTCTGAGCAAAGAGGAAGACAAATGAAAGAAAAGATTGAGTTGAACAATCCGCATAGAATTGCAATTAGTCAAGAGGATTGAAATCTGGAAATCCTATTGTAGAAACCATAGAAAAATTATTGTATGGTTTGTGAATTTTGACATAGTCACTCCATTATCCTCTCCTCGTTTTGATCTTCTTTCTGTAGCTGCACTACCTGGGTAATAAGTAATAACTTTCTCCTAAATATAACTGCGCGGAGGTGCTCAGCCTTAGTATAGCAACCTAACACAGAAAATAATGCTTATATAGTTGGCTGCACCGAGCTCTTTAATTTTTCTGACTCTGCGGCTTTTTATTTGAGCCTGCCTTTGAGTCGGATACAAAGCTTTGAAATGTTATGTCGCTAACGATAAGTCTCTATCGCATCACTTCAGTTTTCTACGCTAGGCACATACGTACTTAGTAGCTAGAAAGTATAATATAAACTTTCTGTAATGCTCTAAGTAGCTTATAAAGATAGTGCCACAGAATATTATACCAATGTTGTAAGTAAGGGACTCAGTTTAACGTCTACAACTTGCAAAGAATGAAAGAGATCTATTTAGTCGTCTTTTCAAATCAAAAAAAGAAAATGCCAAAGCAAATGTTGCTACCCACGTAAGTACTTATTAGGAAAAAAATATAATCGCACTGAAAAATATTTTTCCCCTATTAACCAAAATTTATGTCGTCAAATTATATTCAAATGAGTATACAAGTACAGAAAAACAGGAATCAGAATAATTGCAATAAAATAGACTTCAAAAATAAATAGAGCTCCTTTCATCTCTTTCGGGGAAAAATACGCTCTAGGTTTTGTAAGCGCTTATCCTTAAATGTTTAATTTATAAAGCCTATATATGTCTGCTAATCTTCTAGCTCTCAGTTTCAGCGCTATAATTTTAGGTAATAATTAATGGAGTTACTTATTAATAAGCAGATTACTGGGTATTAGTTTGGGAATGAAAAAGGATTTACTTTCGGCTATGTGTACTAAAAGTGAGCGTATTTATTTTATTGCGTGTTATGGGAGTGTGTGGATGAAAGTTGTGCAACTATATGTGTCATGAGATAGCAGTTTAGACAATGGATATACGCCAGGGTATTTGTGAACCATAAAATATGTTTGTTGGAAAAGAGTGTACGTACAGATTAGTAAATGTGTGAAGTAAGTATCCCTACCTACGTGTGCTGGCTTGTACTGTAAATATATTGTGGTGAAAGTCGCATCTATTCGACACTAGGAACTGTGTTTTAATGCGACAGCAGATTGTAAAACAGAGTCTGATGTAGAAGGAAAAGTCAAGGGAACAGTACTAAGGCATTTGTTCCCTACTAACAATAAGGTACTAAAGACGTCAACGAACATGCCGTTCTACACTATAATTGCCCCAACCTCCCGTGATTCACCAAACTACGGCAACACTCAATAGTAGAAACCTGTGAAAAAATATATTAAAAACGGTAATTGTATGAAAAATTAATCTATTAATAAATGTATAAATTGATCGCGTCTTATAACTCTAAAAAATTTCATAAGAAATGGTTGATTATGACATTCTTGTTAAAATTTAGGAGAAAAATGCTGTAAAATCAATAACGGATTAAAATGCTAATGGAAGTTATTTTCCAAGTCTATCTGTATTTTTCTGGCGAGGAATTGGTGCAATTATAATAGAGGACGTTGTGTACATTGGTCCTTAGTAGTAAAGGAATATGTACATAACATAGCCAGCTAATATATTTTCAAGTGGACCTAGTAGATGGGATATAAAAGAGAAAGGAAGGGTTTTGGGAAGAAGGAAGGAGCGGGCCAGAATTCATAGACCGACTGTGAGGAATAATGCATACTTATGTGCATACGAGGCAGTACAGTTCAATGGCCACATATGCTTAGATCCGACTATGTAGCTACCTATATATTTATTTATGTATAATAGGCATAGCTACCTATCTGACGATAACAAAGACATAGAGGGAACTCTTAGAGCTCTCTGTGTTGCTTGGTACTTATTTTACTGCAGGTACTTATGTGATCTACTAGGGCATTTATATTGGGGCCTATATCTCACTCACTCACTCACTCACTTCCTTATAGCTGTACACACACAGAGAGACAGACACACACTACACACACGTTAGCTATGGGTAATAGTGTGGCCTACAGGGCAATAGAAAGCAATACAATAGAATTCAATGCAATGGAACACAATAGAAGTGAATAGCTCACATCACATAACATCGCATCGGTTTACGATCAGCTCGTTTCTATTCTGGCTTGTGAGTTAGTTAGTGGCGTGCCTTGATTTGGTTTAAATCTCGTCTCTTTCCTCCACGATTCAATTCGACATCTTCCCTTATGTTTAATATATATATTTAGTTATCCTAGCTACATTAGATATAAATAGGCACGTAGCGATATCCAATAGTACTCATGTGCATAAAGTCAGCTATAGGGTCCACATGGTTAAGCATATGCCTACCTATACGTACTTTATGTTATGACTAGTGAGACTATAGGGCCTTCTCCCGAATATTTTTCAAACTTGAATAGCTACCTCATATAAAAGCACATACTTACTCCCACCTCTCTCTCTCTCTAGTCTCTCCTCCCAATACCTACGAAAATACGTACGTACATAAGTATAAAGGCTACGAGTGTAGATATTTGGGAATGAGACTGTTCTAGTTTACGTCTGGCAGTTTGCTTTGTTGTCGTCGGATAGGAATAGTATAGATTCCCACATAGTTGAACAGAACAGTGAAGCACATTAAGATGAGAAAGAGAGAGAAAGACTGATGAAACAAATTGGCTTAATCATGTACTTTCCCCTGACAATCACCGTTAAATATACGGGCTCTAAAACCACAGAGTCCCAGAAGGAATGAAAGCAGGAGCAGCAAGCAGCCATTCCCGACTGCACACGAACATACGAAACGACATTCTACTTCGAGCTTCATACTATTTGTGCAGATACAGACAGATAACATACCTAGCTACCTAATTCTTACTTTCTCCTCAACTCAACTGCAATGTGTTCTAATGTAATGTACTGTGTCTGCTCACTCTTCAACCGAATTACATTTACAATAGAAAACAATAGCCTACTAAAACAGGGAGACATAGTTGACTTGCATTACTTACTTGACTGCATGCTATATTTCTGGTGCAGAGCTAATAGCCCTATATCTTCACTCCTCTATAATTATATAGCCTACGTATATGTACATGTACGCAGTTATGTTTTACCAGTCCCCTACTATTTATTTATACTCTTATAAAAGAGCCAATTGTAAAATACATGTCCCACATAATATTTATTTTAAATGCGGTGGGCGTATTATTGGAAAGTAATTGAATAGCCATAAACATACATTCAATATACGACTAAATATAGTTACATAACACCTACGTACAATCAAAAAGGAAATACATACATAAAATGTTATTACAAAATAAATACATATACTAGTTGGCTATGGTATCCTTGATGTGGATTGCGTAGGCTTGTTTTCCAACAAAAGGGAACGGCTACCAACACCCACACAATAGAAGACACCCAAAGTTCCCTCTAATCCAAATATGGGATTTAAACCATCAGATGAGATTAAAGGATAAAATTAATAACATCAAAGTGAGACAGAAACCAGTTTCTTCTGTAGTCACTTTATTCTGTAACCAAATCAAACAGATTGTTATTTAAGTCTCATGACATTATTAAATCCCAATTAATAATCTCCCTTCTAATTATGCACTTCCTACATTGAAGACCCAAATAGCTCCTTTCCACCAATACCCTAATTTGTGGTTTAACTAAGAAGACACAATAGACGCCACTAAATTACTCATAATTGTTAGGTCGAGTACTAATAATGTTTCACCACACTGTCTGGAAAATATAATAACATTTCCAAAAAGCTATAAAATATTCGTCAATTTTGACGAGTTTAATAAAATTATATCTTCACTTGAATTGCTTATTATTCTCTTGGAAAATATGAAAAGTAGATTTGGGAATTTAGACAGTTTTCTGAAATTTTCATTAGCACAAAGCTGACAGTTATTAAATTATCGATGCATCGATTAATTTCTAGATACAGATTTGACACAAGCCTTCCACCGGCAAAACGCGAATGTGTAACTGCAATTCTCAGAGGTATCATAGATAATCCTACTATGACAGTTTTTGTCACAGCATGCACACTAGCACACTACAGTTGATATTGAGCTTTCTATGAATAAACTGACTCTAATAAAAATTAAATGCAGAAAGTAAGAAACCTAAAATGTCTATTTCATCTACTTATCTGACACAAAAATCAATTATTGCCTCTAAATTCGGCGTACATTATTTTTCAATTTTTAACCAGTAGTTTTGCTATTTATGATGTTCACGGTGGGAGAAATAGGAAATCCCGATTCGTATTCTTAGGGACGATTAGCTGAATGGAAGAAAAAACCATGGCCTCTCTACTGCTTTGCATGTGGTAATCTAGCCGGTTTCCTTTTCGAAGGCATTCATAATTAAGAATGACATAGAATATGCCAACATTTTGTAGGAGTGAATTTAAAAAAGTGTTTGCTATGTATATGTATATTATTATTATAGTAATATGTCTTAGTGGGAGGGAACTGTGAGCTGTTTTGAAAAAAATATGGTTGAGATGACGTAGTTAGAATCCATTCGTTCCCTTCTTAATATGTATGTATGCATGCGATTTAAGTTCCGTTCATCTCTTATCTCTAGAGACCGTAATGGAGGAACAAAAGGCATCCGATAGATGCATCCAATCTTTCTGTTTTACCCAAAATACTTTCACAACGTTGTAGTTTGTAGTGGGGTAAGAAGGGACGTTAGCTTCAGCTCTTGCTTTCTCTACAGAAATATCAGCAGTGCTACGTATGGGGAATCTGACTCTAAATGTATGAATGCACGTAAGGTAGACTGAGGATTTGAGGGAAGTCAGATGCATAGAGAGCTGTCTCGCTTTCGGTTGCTTATATCCTGTGCTGCCTGCCTGCCCGGGTATTATGTAAGTATAATAGCATTGTCTTGCCTGTGTATCACGCGTTCGTTCGACTCCACTCTTCCTCCTACTACTGCACGTATCTTATTATGATCTGTGCAACGGTCCGTTTATTCTCCTACATTAGAATATTCTGTAGAGCATCCTCCTAGTCAGTGGAATTACTTGCTGTTGGGGTGTTTCCTATCTTTATCTCTGGAATGCGAATCTATGTTGCACATTGAATAGAATAAATTGTATGGAATCAGCTTTGCCCTATACTCAAACCTATCTTTTCTGCATGTAAATGCAATATAAAGTGCGTGTGAAGGGAAGTACCTAAGTATGTACTTACGTAGTTTCATGTACTCTATGTATATCCATGAATGACTCTAGTAAATTTGCAAACCTGATCACCGTAACTTCAAACGCTTATCATATATACTGCAAATAGGTAATGTTGTTATTTCACATTTTTATGCTTCTACTCCGGTATTTCCTCATTCAAATGAGCTTGAAATAGTTACTTTGAAAAGGACATCCGGAGAACTCGTATTAAATATTTCGTATCTAAGGGTGGGGAAATTCCGTTTGCCAACGAACGTGATGCATATAGAAACGAAGACAAAATGTCAAATACTGTAAATATAGTTAAACAGAAATAAAGAAACGTACTATTGAATTTTGAACAAGTGATTTGGATTTTCTTTTTATATTTCTTTCACAGATGAAATAGAATAGCCATCAAGTTTGAACATGAGTGAATTAAACACGCATAAAAATATGCATCTAAAGTTGGAGAATATTAGTAAGCCTATCAGAGTGATCTGGTATCACCATTTCTATTCTATCTTTGATAGTTTTACGTCTGGTTAAGAGTTAAAAATAGATCTTGAACTTGCTTGGGCTACTATTCGAAAAAATAGTTTTCGAGCATTGCTAATAACACAACGAATATTGAGAGAGCTCCGAGATGGGCAATTTATTAGAATTGAAAAAGAAAGTTTGTGAGTTTAGGGAATTAGGGCGTATTGGCTATTATGTATTTGTCAAATGAGTGATATAAAGAAATGTAGCTTGGCTTATTTGCGGAGTACATAATTTAGTAGTTAGTGTTACGAAGGTCGTTAAGAGCAGTAACTAATAAGCAACGGAATCGCATGTGTGTGCTTGGAAAGGGAAAGTGAAAGGATGGCTCTTTCTTCCGAAGAGATGTTATGAATGGAAAGTACAACAAAGAAAGTGGACGCTCTGGAGGAGGGTCGGCTCTTTTGTGCAAGAACAGTTCATTTGATATCCCATAAAGAAATAGGACAATAAAAAACGGTTAGCGAATAAGTTAAGCACAATAAAAAGCAATGTAACGTTTTGTCGGCTTTCCTCTCTTTAGATGGATGTTGCCCCCTAATAAAAAATACGCCCACGCAAGACTCGTCGGAGGAAACAAGTCTTTCAATTGAGCCATTGTTCCGTAAAATCTCTCTGTGCTGTTTCCCGGTCGCGGTCTGTCGCGAATGAAATAAGTACAGGATCAGACAGGACACAACAGATCACTTGCTCCCCACTTACTGACTTTTATCAAATACATTCCGTGCCACTCCACAAATGATGGCTCTGCATTCGCGCAAAACGGAAAGGGCTTATTATCTGATAAATTGAAGAGAGGATCCACCACTTTGAATTGTTCCACGCGCATCTAATGAGATTTAATTCCATGCCTTCCGTAGGTTTCCATCTTATTCAAGAGCACAAAGCAAATTAGCATTCAGTAGTTGAGTCACACTTAGTTTATATTATAATGTTATTAAATGCTCTACTTTCCTCAACTATTTTCTAGATGTCTTGAGGTTTCCCAGACATGCTTCCTTTGACTCATTTTCCCTCCCATTTCCTAACTAATTTCTTCTGAGCCACGCTAAGAGGCTAAAATATTTTCTATTTAATATCCTATGGAAGTTTTTCAACAATTTACATAGCACATGGGCATTTAGACACAAAGCAACATTAATCGAAGGAAAAAACGATTGGATTTAAATTTTAAAGCGATCGTTTTCATAACAGGTGCTTTTTGTTCCCTGTGGCCCAAGTTGTCTTGATTTTAAATGTCTTGTGTCGCTTTGACTTAAGTGACTGGTATTTCGCATTCTTAGAATTTTGTTATCCGCTACATAAGTTACATAAATACAAAACGTAGACACGTAACTATAGGACAGACGGGACTGAATGCGCCTACAGGTAACCTTTTTTAAATTCCAAGAAGTTGATTTACATTATTTTCATATAAGTAGTTTTTTGTAGACATCCATATATTCATATAAGGATAGATATTTATAAGTTTCCCTTTCCCCTATACTTAGTGGATGTATAATATAAGTAGGTAGAGGCAGAGAGAGGGAGAGTGGATGCGCACATGGACGTAGAATATCTTTTTTGGCTTCTTGTAAATATTGAATGTATGCTGGTAATACCCTACAGTCTACCGTCTCGTCTACAGTATATCTAATATTTCTTTGACTACTAAATCTTTATTTCCACAGTCAGACATTGTCTTTTGTTTGTATTGTGTAATAAAGTATACAATTCTTCTTAGATTATAGATAAATCAAGTTGGAATACAAAATTTATTCAAATTTTGTCCCATTTCTCCAGGAGAACTACGTGTTCAACAATCTGAAAAAGTTTGATATGAGAAAGAGTGGCTATATGTCCGGGTGTAACTGGTTTGTAATAATAACTACCATGTGGATGGTAGGTAAAAGTAAAGTAGGCATCTATCCAGTTCCGTATTTATACTGCTAACGTATTCTTTTCGCATTTTTTACAATAATCGTGTACTACACTGATACGAATCATATGCCAAGTCTAGGCAAACAACTTATTGTTATGCTCAGAGCTTTTCCATAATACTTTTCTTAGTGTCTGTAAAACGCACAACTTATCGCTAACACATGCATTGAGAGTAACGGAAGAGGGAGGCATTTTTAGTTTGTAATTCAATTAGAAAAAGTTTTGCCAGGGAATAAGTGTTGAAGTTGGTTTAGTGTAGGCCAGTGCAAAGGAACGGACTAACACACTACTAATTTTACACACGATGATTACACGAGGTGGAGAGAGGAGTTGGAGTTCGTCGTTCTGCGCTCTGCGCTCTTTCACATTCCGAGCACGATGACAATTACTCTACATGTACTTATGCCACACACACTAGTGAATGAATAACAAAGAAAAAGTAGTAAAATGCTGTAAGAAGGATACCCACCTCCTACACATTTACATATTCCTTGTGACTCAGCATAATATAGAAGCTGTGAGTTGGTGGATGGAGAAAGTAGGCAGCTAAAGATATAGCACAAAGCATTAGGAGTCATATTTTTGTTGTAATGCGAATACGGTTACGTTTTGTGTGTAGTGTGTGTGTGTGACTGTGAAGAGAAAACATTTGATAGGAGTAAGAAGTCACATATAATAACATTGCCATGTGCGCCGCCGCTGAGAGATCATTTCCACGACGTGCATGCAGATTTAGCATCATAATAATTCTCCATGAACATATATTCGCACTTCTACATCATGTAATTGTGTAATAAGTAATGTGAAAGCATGAAAATTCTGCAATATATAAATATAATATATTTGTATCCGTGAAGCAAGTCGGTACGTAAGTAATAATAATATTATGTACATACATTAAGGGTGTTTGGTCTGGTGGTTCCTTCGGTTCAGTGTGCATACCTGTCTGTCTGGATGTGAATGCGAAATAAAAGTGGGTAGGAATAAGTAACCTCGTATGAGTTTTTAATATAAACAGTCGTGATTCAAAACATTGGTGTTCTGAAGTCTTGGATAGACATAAATTATGAGAGAGCGAAGCGGAGCCAAGCAAAGAAAGCAGTGAAAGCAAAGGACACAGAGTGGAATTGCACTTTCACTGAAAAGCCAAGTCAAAAAAGTCAGTTGGCTCCAGAGTCGGGGAGAGGCGAGTGAAGTCAACAGTGCAATAGTGAGTGCTGCAGTGCCGGAGTATTAGAGGAACGGAGGCAAGGCCAGGGCAAAGTACGTAGCCTAACGTATGTACATTATTAGGTACACAGAGAAAGTGCAGTGATGTAGCAATAGGAGAGAGAGAGAGAGAGAGAGAGAGACTGTTGGAGAAAAAGAAAAAAGGATGTCAAGCCAAAGGAAAGGAAAAATGAAGGAGAGGGAGTCGAGTGTTGCTATATCCTTGCTTACTTACTTGGCCATGTATACTTCTTACTTACTTAGTTATGGGTTGGCATGCGAGGCGTAAGCAGAGAAAGTCAAACCAAACCAGTGGACTATGTTATGTAGTAAGTAAGTAAAGTAGTAAGGGACAGGAAGTCACGTCACAGAGTGGAAAGCATTGCTTGGAGTGAGATGCGAGTGGATATAGTAGCTCCTCTGAACCAGGCCGTCCCTAGTAGAAAACGTCGTGATTGACAAATAATGAAAAAGCTGAGATGATGGACTGAAAGGGCCAAGGGATTCCGGGATGTAAATAATGAGATTTGTGTAGGGAAGGAGCTGCTCTGCCACTACAGTTAGTTTGCCTAAGTAATACGTATCCACGCTCTGTGTACATAATAACAAGGGAAACGTAAATGGAGTCTCCCTCATATATCTCCAACGTAGTCTCCTAAAATATGCATAAGTGGCTTTGGGTTCTTTAGCTAAATACATACGTAAAATAAGTTGGTCGGGAGAGAGGAGAGCGAGAGAGGAAGGCGGACGCGGACGGCGACTACCAAAACACTGCCGGATAAGGAGAAAGAAAGTGTGAGAGGAGAAATGCAGAAATCCATACAGAAACCAAATCCTATATCTCTCCTTTCTCTCTCGCTCTCTCCTTCCTTAACTAACTACTTACATTACATACTCATTGTTAGGTGAGTGTCCCTATAATATTATGCTCACTACTACTACGTCCCACTACTACTACTACTGCTGAAGGCTATGGATAAGTAGAATGCAATGCAGACTGTTTATATGAAGGAGGCAGGAGTAGTAGTAATGGAGGTAGGGTGCTGACTATAAGACAGTCACTCCTGCTTGTGTGTAGTCGTAGAATTTGAGCTAAGCTGTGAGAGTTTACTTGAGTTTCTTTAAGTAAGCTGATGTGAGTAGAATGAGGCAAAAGGAAGCCAATGCTTGTGTGCAGTGCTTAAGAGAACTTAAAATACATATGCAGTCACCTACTATGAACTACCTAGTGTAGTAAATATATATGCATGTGAAACTGAGATTCTTTCTTTATGGACATATAGTAGGGAATTATCTTGCAAGCACATATCTATACATCTACTTAATTCTGAAAGTTGTTTGTACGAGGGTATACTTGTATAAATAGGTAGTCGTAAAAGGGAAGGATAGTAAAGAGTGTCTTCATAGCATAGCAGACATTAGTAGTTCTTAGCTAGCTCTCTTTTCCCTTTTGCTTTGTGATACAGTGAAAAACACAGAGAGAGAATGACAGAAGAGAATAGGGCGAGTGTAGGAAACATTTGGAAGTTGACTCGACTCAACACTCAGGCGGCTCAAAAAAAGCAAAAAGAAAAGAAAGGATGGCATGAGGTTGGCTGGTGTGTAAAGTGACTATCTTAATGTACGTAGGTACGTAGAAAAATAATGTTGAGAAAAGGAGTAGCAGTATAGTGAGGAGTGTCTGTAGTAGCTGACTCTCATAGTCTCTCTTTCTCTCTCTCTTTCTGTGCGGGAAAGAAGAAAGGAAGGAAGAAGATGAGATAGACAGACGAGAAAGTTGCCAAGGGAAAAGGTGTATGAAAATTGAAATGTAGTCTATCTCGAGAGAGACTTTATGGATTGCGTTTTGCGGCATATTTTAGGAATTCGAAACATGGTCTTTAGAGAGACATAAATATTCAAAGGCAGGCTTCACCAGTTTCTGAATAGAGAAAATCCCTCTGCAAAAATGTAGCTGGAAAATCTACTTATTCTGCCACAGCCAAACGTCCACTAGTCTCCGAACGTATCCATCTTTCTCCTCCTGCCTGCTGGATGCAGTTAGGCGAGGGCCTAGTAGTATTTCTCTATTTCAACGGAAGAAAACCAATGCCAGGATTCAGTCCGTAATAAACGTGCACATTGATATATAGACATGTAATAATATTATAGGCTACACGCCCAGCGCTTACTGAGGTGCCAGTGTGTATTTTGGGAGCCTGTGAGTTATTTTATGTACGCAGCATGTAACTACTACCACATACTAATGGTAGATAAGCTAAGATATCCTGTAGCCTATGTACACACATAATTATAGGGTCATGTCCACAGTTTACTTTCCACTCGAGCCAGCCAACGCAACGCCACCACAAACCACATTCCCTCAGACTTACCTACCTACGCTAAAAATGAATGGGCAAAAAGAAAAAGACAGATTGCTCTACATTGCACTCCTCGGGTGAAACAGTGCAGTGCAGCTGAACTTTGTACATGCACACAGAAGAACTGGCTGAACTGTCTGCACTCTCCCTGTGTCCATGGCCCAAGAAACCAATCGAATGTACTAGTCTCTCTCGTATATTGTTATGACTTGCTTTGCTTGACTTATCCCGACCTGACAGCTCTGCCCTCATCTCAAATGTGCTCTCGTATGTATGTGTGTCTGGGAAACTTAGACATTCAATGCACAACAATTTATGGGGACGGAGAAAGAAAGTTGGGTTTCCTCGCCCAAACTTTCCTAATGCCTGCTCCCAATATTCCATTCACAATTCCAAATACGTTTTTAATGAACTTGACAATGTGTTTGTCTCACACAACTCCCCCTGAGAAAAATACTATGTGGCATTATTTCATTTTTAAATCCTACATGAATTTTTCATGACGACCCCCATTATCTCCTTTGTTTTTAGAATCTACATAGAGTCATCCTTTATGTATTTACGGTGTGCCACTGCTGATATTCTTTTTCTGTCCACACTAAAATATGCAATAGCTACATGGCTGTAGGAGGGATGGGATGTGTTCTGCCTGAACAAAAAGAGGAGTCAAGTGGCTCGCTCCTCTGTGAAGACTCCACTACATAAAATACAATGTGTATTAGTTTTACAATTAGCATAGGTTGACTTTCCTTGCCTTGGCATTGCTCCTACTGTCAAGCGGATATGTATTCTCATGAGCTTCTCTCCTTGTCACTGTAAATTATTCTTGTTTCTATTCCTTCCTTGCAATTCCCTCGCAAATGCTCACAGAGCCAACAATTAGTCGAAAACATTTCTGACTCTATTTGAATAGAACAAATTCAATTAAGCGAATTCTAACACTCTGTCTCCTACAGCCTTTTTCCATTGAATAAAATAATAGACGTGTCTCTGCCTCTTTAATTTCTTTCGCCCTGTCGTTCCACGAGCCTCTAGCTACCTCCTACTCTCCTGTCCCTATTTCTACTTTGTTTACACGACGGCCTAAATATATAACTTTGCGTCACAGCTAAACTTCATTCTTCTTCTTCTCTATTCAGTCCTATAAATTACTTTCGTAAATATGTACAATAAGTGGCCAACGCAAACAGAATTCGTCCAACTCCTCCGAATATACATACACACTTACCTATACATACAGACAGATTTACGTGTAGTAATGATTTTCCTTTAGTAAACAAAAGTGGAACAAGGCATATTGTACTACCCTGGCGTGCCTACCCAGTTAGATAGGCATTTCACTGGCATTACATTAATTCCGTTCAAATTCCTCATGTCTACCTATAGCACAATTTCCCGAAATATTGGTGACAGTATACAGAAGATATTTACATCCTTTCCAAAATAAGTTCTTATTGTGTGCAGTGTATTGTGTTTTAAGGTATTTGTAAGACAGTTTATATTGGCAGTGCCGAAATGAATAACAAAAGACTGAGGATATTTTCTTTTCAACACACCACGAGGCAAAGGACGAGCGAGCCGAATACACGACCAAATTCCAAATCACACTGTTTTTCAACGAGCATTTATTCCTTTATAGACTTTTGCACCACGCAATAGGAATTTTAATATCCAACCTTTCCAACGAGTATTTATTTATATATCGTAAGCACTAAAATTGGCTAAACCAACTAAAAAACATAAATACTTCACTAAGAGGAATGTTACGGCACATTTACAATGTAACACACGTTGTATGTATTTTAGGAAACATAATCCGCCTGCAATTTAAAAACACAAAGATTGTACGTTTACCATACAAACTCAACAACTCACCATAAACTTAAAAAATGCTCGTTTAAAATTTTCTACAATTCCACTCAAAATGTGTGAATAGAAATTATGTGTTCCTGAAATTTAGGTAACTGTAAATACACCGATCGTAAATTTTCCGAAAAATTATTGAAATAAAATTATTTAAAGGGAGAATATTTGTTGGTTATAGGATGGGAGATTTTTAGTGGCCGTATTTCGTTGGATGTTGTGTGCTTTCGGAGTAGTGTCGATATCGTTGAGCGGTCTTGGGAGAAAGTAGTGCACGGACAAGGTGTCTTATGAGTAGCTGTGCTCGTTCGTTGGGCGACTTTATCGAAGATCCCCTTTCCGTAAAGCTTGTAGGTAATTTATGGGAGCTCCCTTAAGTAGACTGAGCCAAGTAGACAGTACTGTAGTGTCATACAAATCCCCGCTGCTTTAGTCACGCTACTCTAATAGAGTTTACAGGGCTATTGGTTACTTAGCTCAACCTCTCGCTCCAATATATCTGACACTATTTGTATGACAAACATAATACGAGACTTGCTAAAGCCCTCAATTTGCGATGCTCTGACCTACTTGGATCACAGAGCCACTGCAAATGTAATTACCTCAAGTGCTACCCATTTCATCATTGCTCCTGCTATATCTCCCCTCTCACCTTCCTTCTTCTCGCACTCTAATATTATCTCTCTGCGTATAAAATAATCAGCGCATCTCCTTCCCATTCTTCTCTCCTCTCTTCTTTCTCTATTGTAATGCTCTTAGTTCCTCCCACCACACAGTCTCTAAAGCCGGAGTGCACGAGGCATATGATTATCTTCTCCCCTGCTCCATAGCATTCAGTCAGTCAGATCTGTGAAGTGTGCGAGGGAAAACTAAAGTAAAGCAGAGGGAAACCAACTTAATACACTAACATAAGGAAAACTACAGACTCCCTTCCAACTATTTTCCATCTCGTCTCAATTCGGTGTTAGCCAAACACAACATAATGTCACCACTCACTTCACTTAGTCTAGGTGGAATTAACCTTTCCTCCTTCTAGTAGTGGATTTTCGTGTATACTTATGCATATAACTCATTTTATCAGCACCACTGACTAGCTGCGCATTTACTTAATTAATAGCTAACCAGGCGCATAAAATATCTAAGTGGTGCGGTAGGAGTTGTGTATAGGTGTTCTGGCTATAGAATAAATTCTATACAGCCTCTGAAAGGGATCATATGGAAATTTATGGGATGCAAGGAAGCATTCATTTAAGGAGTAAAAGAAATTCATTGAATGGTCATGTCCTGTGGGTAATAAAGATCAAGTCGGAATAGTTGGATTGGAAATGGAGAGCGGGCGGTGGCGGTGAGATGTTGCATAGTGGACTTAAAAATTCGTCGACCTACAGAAGTGAAAGGGGAAAGACGTTAGTACGCTTTGTTGAATCGCTTAAATGTAAACTACAGTTATTTATAGATGAATGATTTTCCATAGCACACTTTTAACTTCAATGGCAGCTCGTAACTTTCATGTTGAATATTGGCAAAGGAAGAGGAAATACACAGGACATGGATTTCCACACACAGACTACTCCCTGGCTGGAACGTGCCTTGAGTTCAGCTCAACCCAAAGGAGCAGAAGCACAAAAAGAAATCTTTTCATAGTCATAATGTTTACTATATAATGTGAGATATCTCCTGTGTACATAAGTAGTTCATGCTTCCATGCCACACACATACATTCTCTCTCTCTCTTTCCTTCCCAGACTCGCTGCTATATGCTAATAATAATAATAATAATGCTATATATAGTGGCTCTTGATAGCTGTTGACGTATAGTGAGTGAGTGGCTCGGAAATGGAGACTGAGTGCATATATACATGTTGGTGTGGTTTTGTTGAAATGCGTGGAGCATAGCGAGGGAAGGAGCGAGGATATCTTATCGATAGTTTCCTTTTTTTTTCTTGCCCGCTTTGCCGTGTGAGTGAGTGAGCTTAACTTGTTGCCTTTGAAAGTTTTTCTGATGAAGGGAAGATGGGTAGCTAATGTGGTCCGATAAGAGGAGTAGGGCAAGCTGTAATAGAGTCAGCGACTTAGTTTCTGTGCTGATCTTTTGACAGTCGTGCTAACTGTGTGTCGGTGGAGGAGATTTGTTGTTGGGAGAGAGCAGGGCACAGTTCTGTCTAGCTAACTAGAGAGATAAGTAGGTTGGAGTTGGATGGAGTCGCAGGCAAGCGGCGGCGGCGGCGAGGAGCAAAAGGCAAGACATAATTCTGCAGCCTCTTCTCCGCTCTCAACTTCAGTGCAATAATAATAATAATAGTTTCACAACAGAGAAGGGAATAAGGGAGGATTGCTCCACAATAATATGTGGCTGATAGTGTAATGCTAACTAATGGGGAAGAGTCGCTATAAATATGTAGTCCTTTGAGATGTTAGTGCTGTTAGTTATCCTTATTTTATGTCTGTCTGTCTGTGTGAACGAGGGCAGGGAGAGAGAGAGAGAGAGAGAGAGAATTGAGGAAACGGGAATTCAGTTCTTTCTGCAGAAAGGAAAAATAAAAGTCAGTCTCCATTCACTTAACTGGCTTAAAAGGAGGAGGGTGAAAGGATGTGCTCTAAATGGGGACCTTATGATCTCTGTTATGTGCTAAGGTGAAAGGACTGTTATTTTTGAAGTTCTTATTGTTCGCCTCGTCTCAGCCGGAGAAAGTGGGAGAAAGATGTGGTCTGAGGAGGAGGAGGTATTAGTCGTCCAAGGAGTTAGTCTTGGCTTCACTTGGCTTCTCTTTGCTCTGGCTCCGAACAAAAAGCCGTGCCTGCCCATCCGTAATTCTCAAACCGATTCTTGGCATCTAATTACCTCGTCCGAGGGCAATGAATCACAATCTAATAACATTTTTGCTAAGAGGTCCTCCGTTTATTTCCCCCAGTCTCCTCTCTCTCTCTCTCTGTCTGTGTCTGTGTCGGGAAAAAAGCCTTAGGACGGAAGGCTTTATATTTTCAGACCCGCCAAGTCTCCAATATTGAGAGATATGGGCGTGTGCAACTTTCCGGGTTTATCTCTCATCTATGACTGGAATACATAGAGAGAGAGAGAGAAAGAAAAAGAGACGAGCGTGGAAGAAGGGAAAAGCCAATTGCGGCAACACAGGCTTTTCTCTCGCTGCGTTTGCTGAGGTTTGGCGAGCTGGGCTTCCTTATTATTCCCTTTCTCCATGCAGCCATCCAGCCTAACTAAGGACCTCTCTTTCTCCCTCGCCCATGGATGCCTCTGGAAGAAGGCTCTCTCTCTCTCTCTGTGTGTGTCTCCGCCACTGTTATGTATTTATGGATGCACTACTTATGTATCTATCTATCTATCTAATGTGAATATCTCTGTAGGCGATGCACACAGAGAACTGCTCTTCGTGTGCCAGTGCCAGCTCAGCGCTGCATGTCCTCCAGTCACTTGCTCTTCATCTTCTGGCCGTCTATGAGTCGGTGAGGGAGTGTCTTCTGTCTCTTCTCCGTCTTAGATTTTCCCTCTGCTAACTAAACGTAAGTATTCCTTGAGCTCGGATACGGATCTTCTTTCAGGTGAGCTTTATGCAGAATTACTCAACAACGTGAGTCCTAGCTCCTTGCACACAGGAAACTTTAAGCTCCCTTCCTCCCAGTCACAGTTGGCTTTGCTGAGCTGATTCTTGCTGTGCTTTGGCATTCCGCAGACATAAGCTCACGCACTACACAAAATACTAGGTGAACTGAACACGTGTCAGTATTCATGGACAGATGTTATCTATCTTTCTATTCATCACATACAATGCCAGCTCCTTCTTCTTCTATCCCTCACTCCCAGTCACTCCGCAGATCTGTTTTCAAGAGAGAGACTTGCACTACATCCCCAAGCCATACATACATGCAGATAGGCCTAGCCCTCTACTAGCTACCTACCTCCATTTCCCTTACCGCTGAGCCTCTTCCCACTATTTTTGCTCCACTTAGCTCTCATTGCACTCTGCTCCCCTTTTGATTGAAACTTCCCTATAAACATCCCTCAAACCAAACCGCAACCCTTTCTTTCTTATAAATACGAGGAGCTCTGTGCTGCTTCGTTAGATTCCATTGGCAAATTTCAGTGGATGAAAGGCCGGAGCCTATGGCTTGTCGTTAATCTTAACTATGAAGTAGATCCTTTAAAACTCTCTGACCAGATTACACGATTTCGTTTCAACTCTCGAATATTTTCGGAGAAAAGACGGCGTGAAATTAATTTACTTTGAAGCTCTGTCAGATGAAAGCCTTCCAATCTCTCCTTCCTCCAAAAAATCTCGTTTTTATTGAGGAAAGGAAAGGGCATTCTATAGGCAGAGCTAATCTCCAACCAAAATCATCTAACTGATTGTCAGGATCTTGTTAGCCATTCTACTACGGACATTTTAATAATACTAAACCTTTCACCACTTCACATATCTCCACGCACTCACTACCCACTATAGCAAATATAGACACTACTACTACATACACACTCTAGCAATAGTGACAAGCTGCCTTTTTTGTTACTGCCTAATACATTTCACTCCACTCACTACCTAATCACAAAGATTTATAACGCATGTATAACTTAATCTAATAACAAGTTTTGCACACTGACTGGCTAACTATGCACTGAGGACATGTGTACACTAATAGATGCAAAGTACAATTAATTATAGTTGGAGAATATCATTAGTATGCAAGTCGACGGCAATAACGTGTTAGCTTCACTTTCATATTGATCATCATGCACAGTGTCACGGCTGCATGGCTTCCCGAAAATATCTGCGTAGCTTCGTACTTATTAGTTGTTGCTGTGAATAGAAGGCTCTCTATAGAAATTGTGAGTTAACAATGGCGATAGTTTTACTTATGACGGCATTTAGTATAAAGGTATATACCTAAGTATACAAAGGTAGGGATATATGATATAGGGAGACGGGAGGGAATATTATTTGTGGGTAGGAACTGTTAATAGGAAACTGGTCAGTGGACTGCCTGGTCGGAGAGAGCGTCTAGTATTTGTAGTTGGTGTATTGTGTGATGCTGTTTGGTGTGACGTTAGCCTTTTAGCCATTAGGAAATGGAATTTGATTCATGGAAGAGCATTTGCATGTTCATCTAGCCAAGGAAATATCAACTGCCTAGTTATTTACTATTCAGTCCAACCTGGATTTTCCTTGTTATAATTTAGTGGTTAATTTGTTAGTGTGTAAGTTTGCTGTGGAAGTTTCCTGTTTTCTCCCTGTTCTGCTACGGCATGACATGGAATGGTAAATAAGTATAGGCGGCTAACAAGTAGAGACTAAGTATATATTCTGGCATACCTGTACCACTCACTACTTATTTACTACGAGAGTAGGTACTAGAGTCTAGCTATACAGATATAATGTTAAGGAATAAATTAGTTAACGGTTATACATGCAAAGCACAGTAAATAGTAATTAGAGAAGCCGTCTAACCGTACAATGAGGCAACATTGCGCACAGACAGGAATGTATAATTATAATTATAGGAAAAGATCAGCCCATTTCATTTGAAATGGACCGATTGTTATGTATAATGAGAATGATGTAAGCTTTTCTCGACTGAATGCGACTGGAGGACTGGACTCCGCTCCAATATTAGCTCCCTAACCCCGAAACATATCACAGTTCACCGAAAATGTAAAACGAGCTACTTTACTTGCATCACATTAAAAGATCGTGTGGGGAACAACTATACATTTCACAGGAACATACATACATACTTACCTGCTACATGAATTGCATTCTATTATAATATATTATGGATCCTTGTGCATATAAATAGGACTCCTCCCTAACACTATTCTACTACTCCTATCCTACCATTCCTACTACTACTGCTACTATACTCTTCTCTCACACAATATTATTATATCGGTTAGTTGAGCAGGAATACAGATGGGTGATAACGAAACGATCCGTCGAGAGTGAACAAAAGGTTGTTGAATTTACTACGGACTACGCTCTGTCACAATTCTAAATACATCGTATATCACGGACACATAGGCTGAGTGGAGGAGCCAGGCAGGGAGCTGGAAAGGAAGTCTAACGTCAAACGACGGCGATACACTCACAATGCAATACATAATAGCGTATTATATGCATACTAGCCTGGTCTGGCCTGGAATAGTGGAGTGAGTAGTGGAACAGGGGAAGTCTAATTATGGATCCGATCAAAATTATTCACGTACTCACTCACTCAACCAGCCAACACAAGGCACTGAGAAAGGAAAAACTGATTTCTCTCTCCTCTCTCACTCACTTCGGCGAACTTGGCTCTTGTTTGCCATTCCACTCTCATTTCCCTACTTTCCCCGCAAACATCAACATGTACACCTGTGACTTTCATCCAAATAACACATGCACACAAAATGAGCACACTTGGCTTTCCTTTCCCAAAGAATTAAGTAACACAACTGCCTCTCTCTCTCTCTCGCCAAAATGCTCTAAAGCCAAACAAATCAACTTTTATCCAATACACTCTGACTTGTGCATAATCTACTGACTTTTACATCATTCTATTTTATGTGCTGCTTCATTTCCCTCTGCTATCTAGCAGCCAATTCCAAGCTCCAGCCAGGGCGAAACAACAGTGTATAATTGGAAGTGTAATTTTCTGACAGATATATAGAAATTAGTAGTAGTAGGAGAGAGTGAGGATCGGAGACACATTGGCTCAGCAGCCAGTGAAATCATAAAAGAGAAAGAAGCCCATTTAAAATGCACATTATGTATTGAAGAGTGATGTAGCTAAGGTAAAAGCTAAGGCACCTATTAGCCTTTATTGTTCGCTTACGTACTTACGACGATTATGTAGAGAAGTACATTTATGTAATAGTAGCTAGAAGCCATAGTTACTAGCTGTCTAATTGCTTTCCCACTGACTTGACTTGAGTGGACTATTTAGCTAGCATTTGCTTTCTGTTCCACGACGTTATTACTACATCCTCCTGAACCTGTAATGTTTTTAACTATGCGTTCTACCATGCCCTTAATAGTTACCATGTTTTCTTCTATGACTGCCCCATATAAACACAGAGTTACACGACCTATCCGTAATAGACTATCAGCTACTACTTATTTAAATTATACATAGCCACCTACCTATACTCCAAGTACACACGATGCAGAACAATGCAGTAGTACATGCATAAATTAGCGGTGGAATTGATTCACTGGCTAGCTGTATTTTATCTACAATTCTTGAACATTACTACATACTAGGAAAGAAATGAAGGGCTAAGCCATGTGTGTATGTGGGTGTTACTAAATAATTCAACGTGCACACATGGAGCTCAAAACTACTACAGATTGCACATGCACATGGAAATATCTCATCCTTTTGCACAAAAGAAAGGGTGGCTTAGTTTTAGCACGTTGCATGCCAGTATATAGCATCAATATTGGATGCACTCCCTTTTTTTGAACTCCTGATTACTTTTGTCCTGAAGGTAAATGTGATTATTCACATTGTGAAAAATTGCAAACATTGCAGGTTGTAATGTATGGACAATGAATAAACCTGATGATAAATATTAATTAAGTACTACTCAGCAGCCTAATAAACGCAACTACAGGCAGAATATTATAAAAAACGAAATAGGCATTCTCGTAAAATAAACAATTCCAAACCGATTGTGTTGATTAGAAAGGAAGGAGTTATTTCCTAAGGTAGGTAAATTGTATTGAGATGTATTTGCAGTGGGATTGAATGCTGCGTATTATTTACATATGACTTTGCTTTTAATGTTTGCTTTCCCTGCTCATAATTTGGTGGATGATGAAAGAGAGTGGTGGATGGGATCTGTAGTAAGCCGGCACAGGTACAGTTACAATTAAGCAGAGTAGAGACGGAGTAAGTTACTCTTCTCCATGAAATCATTAATTGTAAATGCCTTAAGCCCACATCTCGAAAGCCAGTGACAATGCAGACTGCTTTCTCTCCCTTCTTCCTCCTCGGATCTGTTCAAGTTGTGTCCTAGGACGCCTTTGCCACCTCACCTCCTCCCAGTACTCATTCAGCCCAGACAACCGAAGAACGTCACTCCACTCACTCTGCTCCAGCAACTTCATCCTGTGTAGTATTTATGTAAAGTGTGCTCATCTCCTCGTCCACTATATTATTTCCACTGTATTGAAATGGGAGGAATGAATCTCTATGCATCTAATTACAGTGGTAGGAAAGGAGAGCTAAGTGCCACTACTTACACTTCACTACAATGTGACTTGAGTGTCTATTGTACACACGATGTGATGTAGCCATGTATAGCAGAGCAAATATTATAATTTGGAGCATACGTTTAGGGATTGAGGATGAGATGAGAATGCGAGTGAAGAGAGAGAGTGAGGGATCCGCAGATAGTGCAGAGTTAGAAGGAAAAGAGCAAAGGAAAGCAGAATGGAGGATTGGAAAGGGCGATAAGCAAAGAAGATGTTAGAGCGGATAGAATATAATTCTGTTGTGCATGTAACGACATAACTACTCCATATTATTCCGTACAAGTTAAGTTAACTGGCGGTGTGGAGAGAGATAGGGTGGGTGGGTGAGCTGAGGTATAGGGAGACGCGAGAGCAGGTACTATTTACTAATACGAGAGAGATGTTATATTATAGCCGTACACGTAAATACATAGACGGAGATGAGCGTTCGGTTGAACACACTCGCAGAGTTTCTGTTGACAGTGTTCACTACTGAGTGATGTTGTTGAGCACTAAATTCCTACTTACTTATCTACGTGCTCCGCTATATCTTCCTACCTTAGCTACTCACTCACTGTGAATTAAATGTACTTTTACTTATCTTTGGCTCATTCATTCGAACAAGCAGAAGGAAACAGTCCGAAACAATTCCGTTTCACTCTCCATTCTATTCCGTGTCTAATGCCGTGTCATGCCCCTCCTGCCTCCCATCCCATCTCTCTATAGACAGATAGGAAATCCAAGTCTCCACAGCAATATCCTTGTTTATTTTTAGTGGCCAGCTATACATAGCTATAGCTAGCTACCTATTCTGTTGCCTGCCAAACTGAAACCAAACCGTGGCCTGACATGACATGACAGCTAACAATGAGCACTAGTATACAGCACACTGTTCCGGTGAAAGTTTAGGTCAGCATTCTCCCACCATACTCCCCTCCTCCTCTTTTACGCATTTTAGATGGAGAGAAAGGGGGAAAGGTAAATTCCCGCACTTACTCCACTAGGCATCCTATATCTGATACATTCTTTCGCTTGTAATGGATACAGGAGAAGAGCTGGATGGTGAAATATAGCGGAGAAATGAATGTAGCCAGAGTCTAGGCAGGTAAGTGTCTGTCGGAAAGAAGATCTTCTAAAGCTATGCACAGACTATAGGCTGATGTAGTTAAGGTCGTCAAGTTAATCATCAAACATGCTCACGACAACAACTTTCATCTTCATTTAGTCTAATCCTTTTCAACTCATTTGCTCCCTTTGTTCACACTGCTCTTAGCTATGTACATGAATGAATCTTCTCGATCCCTCTCTCTCTCTCGCTATAATACAGAATATAGCTACACCATTATAAATAGTAGAATAGAAGGAGCAGCCTCCTACTTATCTTCTATCTGTTTATATTAGGGAGTGGAGTGGAGTGAGTGTAGCAGTGGTGCAGTCTGTACTTTCCCTCAACCTTTCTTCCCTTCCCTTGTTAACATACAAATTCCCATTACATCTTTCCTTTCCATTTCTTACAAACTCTGTCGTAGTGACTGTAGTCAAACAAAACAAAGCCGAGCGAAACGATGAATTATCATATCTTTTCATTCCCCTCTTTTCTAATGCAAAAAGTGCCTTCGTCACCAACAAGTTCTTTCTTCCTGTAAGTGTGCATCTTTGTCTACCTTCCCTCGACTTTCTCTGCTGCGCCTATATCTTGCCTCATAATGCTAATATTTATGCACTGCCTCTATAGAGCACTATGAGGATTAGAGGGAGTCTATAATAAGTACTTTCTCCCTACTCCCTCCATTTATTTCCGAGCTGCTTACACACAGCACACCAGGTAATATATATTTATGCGATCATAATATAAGAAGTAGGATCTATGTATATGCACCTATAAATACTTGTCTATAGCTAGCTACCTACATAAATAGAAATAAGTAGCGAGCTAGAATATTAGCAGTGGAATTTCCTTTCCCTGCCTCCAGAACATTATCATCATTCATTATCTGAATAGTGACTGCTCATATTAGAAAATGTTATTTGGTTTGTTCTACGAGGACAGTGGCTGCATGGAGTCGACAAGGAGTGTGTAAGTGTGTAGTAGGAGCGTCGTGGTGCGGTGAAGGAACTCGTGTGCTCTCATCACATTGTCCCTCCACTCTCTCTCTCTCTCTCTCTCTCTCTAATGTGCTTTCTCCTATAGCACTCACTCTCTGCATCACTACACCATGTCGCCTGTGTACCTACATAGTGTAATGAAATTCGGAGTAGGAGTCTGACTCGAGTCTCACGTCCGAGTGAGTTGAGTCCAACGTCTAATGTAATGGTAACCGGATATAGTGGCGGTAACCACAGAAAAGCGTGCCATGTAACCAATATACAGCTATCCATACATATTTATGCTTCCTTCCAGAGCAATCACAGCAGCTTGAAAATTTAACATCACGTGCATTTTAAATCGTACAAAGCACAGCACGACTCGGCTCAGACCTTGATTCCTCTACTCATACATTCTAATGATGGTGTGTTGTGTGTTTGTGTGTGTGGGAGGGAGCAGGTTGAGATGAGACGCTCAAAATATCCAAACAGAGTCAACGACACACGACAAAGAAACTAAAGCATATCCACCAACGAATAAAAATAATATTTCTTGGGCTAAGCCATAGTATACCTGAAAGAAGTTGTATTTTTATTACGCGTCTAATATCTGCTCCGTTTATTAGATAACAAGAGAGAGAGAGAGAGTTATGTCTCATAAAAGGTTAAGTTGTGTGTATGTCTAAGTAGATGGACACTTAAATGATTTTAGTATTACTTTAGTCTGTGGAGTAGTCTTGGGAATGTAATGCTAAGAATTTGTTGGTAGTATAAGCTAGGGATTCTTTATTACTATTATTCGTCGTATATGTGTGCATACGTATACATATGTGATGAAAGTAGTTATGTAAGTTTTGTAGGTGCTAAGTTTGTAGTCGGCAGAATAGTAATTAGAGCTAATGCTGTAATGCTTTCTGTCAACCGCTGGAAAACAGTGAATCATGAGTGAGTTAGTTTAGTTGTATGTAGGTTTTCTCCCTTGTTCTATGTAGTGCAAGAAAAATGGAGAGAGACAGAGGCGAAAATTAGCGGATGTTCCACAAGGAATGGGAATGGCACTTTCTTTTTGGCGACTTTCTTTTTTGGTTGAGGGGAGCAAGGAGGGAAAGTTTGTGGAAGTGATTGTACGTTGACTCATGCAAAACTAGTAGAGAAAGAAAAAGAACAGAAACTCACGTGTTTTGTTGACTTTTACGCGCTGCTCTTTCTTCAGCTCCTCTCCTTCTATCCTACTAAATGAATCGGCGAAGGTTGCTCAAGGTTGCACTCGAAATAAGTTTTACTGCCATTTTCTTAAGTTTTTATGAAGCAGCTGGCTTTCATTTCGACAGTACAGAGTAGTGAGGGAGAGGCCAAGTTTCCGGAGAATATTACTTAAGCAAAGAGTTGGAATGGAGTTACTTAATCATTTCAGTGCAAATGTTCTGAAGAGAATGTCTGTGTAATTGTCTGGAATCTGAACATTTTTCTCGGCCCAGAGACAATCTACTATTTATTTGGGAAGAGAGAGCACAACACGGAGAACAGACTCCAGCCTACTTTCCCAGAGATGATACATGCATTTCCGTCTCACTCACTCCTACAAATTCTTGGAGAAACAGTCTCTGACAATATGTAGTTAATAATAAGAGATACTTCCTTCCACTCTGTGCACAGCCATGCAGCCAGCACTACTTACATCCCATTATCTATCTCCCTTTCTATATATTACACTGTGTCATCTCAACTCCCAGCCACCACTGCCAAAAAACAGGACAAACTCGGCACGAGTTTAGTGATTAGATCCTCCTGGCTCGGGGCACGAAGTCAACAAGTCAACTTAACTTAAGTCAACATGGAAGTCTGCTTCGGCACACTCCAATGTCCGCCTTCCGAGAAAATAATATTTAATAAGGTGGATGATGTAGAAAACACACGGCGCACTGCATACAATCACCAGATGTATGTACCTACTGACTCCTGCCTGACTAGTAGTGACTACTATGATGATGATGATTAGCAGAAGAACGTCTTTCTCTCCACCACCAACTCACTCTCTCAGTTCCCTACAACAACGTTCGGAGTTCGGGGCGAAATGGCAATCTCCTCAATAAACGGGAAATAACAGAAAAGACGTGACAAATGATTGGGAGATGGAGAACTGATTTATCCCAGAGCTGACTACTAAAGTACAAGTCTCGAGTTGACTGCTGATCGAAATGAAGAGAGTTCGGAGTCGGGATCAGAATCTTTTCTTGCTAGAGACACTGGAAGGATGATTCCTCTGCCTGATTGATGATTATGGAGAGAGGGAAGAAGAAGTAACTGTCTCGGCTCGGGTATTAGCCAGACAGACAGAACAGAGCCAAAAACTCACTAACTATTCTAAAGTCACAAATGTCTCTGCCTTCCCTGTTTCTCTGGAGCGTTGAGACGGAGAAAGGCGAATGAAATTCTGTGCCGGAACGGAGAAGCTCACTGTCCTCATTTCTGGCCTTTCCAACAGACTACGGCAATGGCAAGAGTGACGTTGGGAGAAAACCCGAAAGCGAACTGAGCACGGCTCCTCAACTGCATGCCTTCTCTGGTCCGATTCGGGTATTTTGAATGCTCTTATCCTATTCCCTCCTTTTCCACAGTCCGCTCTCGCTCTACATGCAGAGTGAGTGCATGGCGTGGAGAGCGGGGCAGTATATCCGGATCCCTCCTGCCTGCCTGCCTGCTTTCCTGGCTTTTGCCTCTATCCCTTCATTCCTCCATCAACTGCTACACATCATACACTCCTTGTCCTTCCTACACACAGTCGGCACTTCTTTTGGCATATCTCATAGCAGGCGGCTACTTCTCTCTCTCTCTCTTTCTGTGTGTAGCTTATCCGCTATATCCTCTCTTTGTTGTCGAGGGCTACGCCACGCTACTCTCTCGCCTAGTCCATGCTTATCTTCGCGATTCGCCTATGCATTTCCCCGTCAGCTCTGTGCTGTGTTGTGCTGTGTGCCAGGAGAGTCGGGAAAAGCTAAGACAAGGAAGGCGGGTGACTACTGCATAGCTAAAGCCAAAGCTTTCAGCTGGAGTTAGCAGTATGGCTTTAGTGCGCGCGCCTTCCTTTCCTTGTCGGCGGATCGCCTCTTTCCACTACCCGAGAAAGTATTTGCTTTTAGCTCTCTCTCCGTGCACTATCTGCCCGTCTTTCTTGCATCGCTGCATATTGCGTTCTTATGCTTCTACTGCTACAACTTGCATTTCGCCAACTGCCTTCCTATTCCTCCCGCCCGCCTACTATCTACAAGAGCATCACACTATAGCCATTCCACCTTCTTTGGTCATACTTCAATCTTTTCTCCGCACATTAGACTCCACTGCATTGTGATACTGTAAAGAGAGAGAGAGAGAGAGAGAAAGAAAGCAAGAGCAGCCGGCCAGCACACCACCACCGCCAATCTTATATTAAATGTATGCAAAACTATGAAGATAGTTATGTGTCTATGTAGGGAATGGTAGGCAGAAGTGAGCCAGTGCAATATCTACCATCTCCACTCTTCGCCAATTCTTGTCTTGCTCTACCTTAGTCCTATCTCACCTTAACGTGGATTTACTTTTCTAGTAGCAACTACCTCAGTGTTCCCCACTTTCCTTTCTCTCTCTCTCTCCTTCCGACTACTTTCTACAGCATTATTATATTCATGCTGCATTGTGTTTCTCCTGGCTATGACACCCATGTAATACCATCTAAGGCTAACTTACTTATAATATGCTCTAGCCAAGAGCTATGTACTTCTCAGGTATTACGAACTTAACATAACCCTTCCTCTATTTTAGCTTTAGCACAGTTTATTTCCCGGAATAACTATTCCCCTCAATGTGCAGGATACACCAAATGTGGAAATGCCTTTGGAAAATGGATCAGTTGATGACCAATACCTCTTTTTTGCTTTTCTATAATTATCTCCTGACATCAAACAAAAATTTAGCAATTCTTGGGAAAGTGTAGACCATTAATTACAAGAGATTTAGGAGTTCAGTGATGAATGGCCATGAAATGTATTTAGAAAAATGCAATCGCACAGTGCACGAACTCGACGCTACAGCTTTAGGGGCATTATGAAAAAACCGAGTTTGAGATGATAGTGTCTAGTAAGGGGAATGCAACATTGTCTCAGCAAAGTGAAAGTTGTATCTTCTGTTGGAGTCTGTTGCATGTTTTGGACCCTGTATGCATTATAATATGCATTTGAAAGTCTTTTTTTCTTTTACCGCCACAACTTACTTACCTGACTGATTGTGAGTGAGTGAGTTGCCTTTTTTTCTATACATTTATTCTTATATTTATAAAGGAGCTGGGTAGTGTTCTATGTCTAATGCTCCGTTGTGTATGTGGCGTGGAGCTATGTCCCATAAAGTATTCACTCAAGCTATATCTAAATCACTCACCATCAGAGTCACTCGACTCAAAAATGGAGAAATAACCTGCAATTCTGCAGTTTTCTCTCGCCGACATACCTTTGACTTACCTTCCACTACAAATACAACACAAACAAAACACTGCCTTTGCATCCAGACTGCACGAAGCCAAGAAAAATATGTGTACATGGCTTAAAGTACATTGCTGCACATAGTGATAGCCTTTTATAACTACAACACCACAAACAACCCGAGCACATAACATCTCACTGCCTCACTCCTGACTGTCCTGACTGCTATCGGAGCCAAACTCCTACCCTACCTAATGCCATTCATTCCAATACACTAAGCACAGACGAATGGATACAAATGTACTACATAGTACTCCCATTTTATGTTTATAATAATGCTTACCACTATGCTCTCTATACATAAACAACAAACACAGAGCACAGCTACTCAAATATACATAATATAACACAACTTAAACCACATACTGGAAAACCTAACCACAAAGAATGTGTATCATTCTCTGAATCATTGCGTTTAGGATCTTTTTTGATTTTCCCTTTATTTTCTTATTCTTAAATCTCCTTTTCAACTTCTAATTTAATATTCTACGCAGTAGCATTGTAGTGGGATGACATGGTACTAAATAAGTAAGAGATTTTATAACTCATCTGCATTAGTTTCAGTTTTAATGGATGGTGTTTTAAGTTAGCGTAATTACTTGAAGCGTAAATATTAAGGAGTATTGAATAGATTGCGCATTTTATATGAGTAGAGAAGCTAATTGGAAAGTGTGAGATTTTTAGGAAATATCTCATTTGTTTTTACCCTTGAAACGGTTCTTATAGCGTACAGAGGGCATAGCCTATAGACAGCGTAAGTATTAAAGAGCATGTTATGAATATGAAGGATACATAATTTAGGAGCAGATAAATGCTTGGCGACTGAAACAACTTAAAATAGCTTAGCATGTTTTATGCAATGGACAAACTGAAATTAAAATGTCATATCCACTCATCTATTAGTTTTTTCAGCTAATAGTAGACGGCATTTATAAGCTTTTACATGACTGGCAATGGGCAATTTTCTAGAAAATTCTCTACGGCGTAACATTTGCACATGTAAGTAAATTCACGAAGTATTCATTATGTACGTATGACATGGTGGTGTGTATGGGACTTTATTTGTAGGGATATATTTATTATTACTACGAACATAGATGGAGAGGTGGATGATTGAGTTTAGCAATTATTTGGTGAGTTGTTTTTGACAACAAGTAGTTCAGTTTTGCGTGTAGGTAATTTGCCTGTTTTTTAACTAGGGTGTCATTTAGCTTTCAATTTTCAAAAACAAGGGGCTTGGCTCGGTAGGCAGATTAGCTAGCTAATAATTGTTTCATTTCATTACAGCACTGGCTACGATATTCCTTTCAACAAGAAATAGGTACGAAATAGTGAAACCTAATGCTTCCTTATACATTACATCAGAGCCCGAGGAATGATGTATGCTAATAATAGAGTAGCCAGCCCAATTAGAAAATATTCTTTTCATCTAATAACTAACGCAGTGCCAGTTGGATTTCTAGTGCTAACATTACCGCGAGACATAGCTATGCCGGTCATGATAGAATTAGTCCTTTCCCCCTTATCAGTCATCAAAGGAATTTTTCTGATTTCTCTCATATGCTCCTTTCCTTTTCGGCCTCAGCCAGCTGCTAAGAATGTACACAGTACACATTCCGCTATAAAAATGTGCTATAGCTACATATATAGATAAAAATGGCTCATATATAACTCGCGTACTATATTCGAGACATAATTTTTTCAAAGGAAACATTATGATCAAAAATAAATTGTATTCAGATTAAGCGGGATGTGCGCGGGAAGGGGACCTGTGTACAACTCTAAACTTTTACTCTCCAAATTTTTGTTACTATTTTCAACTAATAACATAAAACTTTTATTCTAATACGTAATTCTAACTTTTAAAAG
>JABASI010000099.1:0-57810 GCA_019776505.1 Tomocerus nigrus | reverse complement strand
CGATGGGACTTTGGATTTGGATTTATTTTTGCCCCGGGGCCCTTTTCTCCCTGGCACCTGCGGTGAAGCAAAATAAAACCAAAATTATAGCGACCGCCTTCGGCGGTCGCTAACATTATGGGATTTCGCCTGGCCTACTTTCCCCCGGCCTCGAACCTTCCCCCGATCCGCGATCTCAGGATCTGGCAGATTTTGTATGCATGAGGAGGAGAGTATTTACTTACTTGATACACGCACTAAAGTAACAATTAATTGTCATTTGAAGTATAAGTAAATATTTAGGAAGTTATCACGTTATATAAGTTATAATACAAATCCCTCATATTAGGATAATATGTTGGTTATGTTCACTTACATATTATGTAAAGAGTAAGTAGAGTAAGGCCCGAGAACAGAAATAGGATATATCATTACGGAAAATCTATATCTACTTAATACTTACACAGAGAGAAAGCCGAGAAAGGAGTGAAGGCAGAAATGATAGAATGATGAAGTGTGAGTATTCTAAAATGTGGTGCATATCTTGTTTGTAAGTGACAAGATTTTGGGCGTTGAGCATATAATTTCCATGTCAGGTCGAATAACGACGAGTTCAACGACGAGTTATTAGGGAGATACTCTCAGCTCAGCAATTCAATAACTACCATTCTCTCCTGTAAGATTTTGGGGCCTTCTTAGTTTGCCAGAAGTAAGGAACTGGTGTTTGGAGCGCTTGTGCTGTTTTATTAGCAAAACTTATCTAGTATGCAAAATCTCGCTGTGCCCTATTATACTATTAAGCCAATTTACAGAACTATGTTACAGCAGCGTATTTATGTGGTAAATTTGTAATGACATAGACGGTCAATTTTGGGAGATTACAGTTAATTCTAGGCATTTTGAATACCGTATTATTACTCTCCCAACGAGTATTCTCGTATTTAGATGTTAGATAAAAATATCTATAAAAAGCATACAACCCTGAATTATTTAGTGTGACATAATATTACGAAGCCTCTGCATGCATCGTAATGAATTGTTAAGATACTAAGAGTAGACACTCTTCTGTTGTGCTTACAGGGATGATAGGTATCTACATAATCTACAACTGTTGACATTCTTCACATCACAATATTAACCAATATTAGCTCAATAAATGTCTTTAAACAAAGTTCACTTTTTGAACAAGAAAACTGTCTTGTCCGTTTACCGGAAAAATAATGTTCTGAATTTTTAGTGGTTGCAAGTTGCAACAAAAAGTATGGGAATTTTCATTTCGTACTTAAGTACTATCAGTCCTACTATTTTGTGCAGGTAATTCTGATATGTAAACATTTTAACTTGAAAATGGTAAGCGATGTAGCAGGCACTTTAAGTTGAAGTATCTCTGGCAATAGACATAGAAATGCAAAGTACGAGCTACCCTGTACATTCAAAGGATTCATATTTATCAGTTAGCAGTAATTCAGTCCGCGTTCGAGAAGCAAGTGCCTACTTAAAAGTGTATGTATGCGTAGAGTGTGTACTTTAGCCATAGATTATGGATCTTTTCTAGCAAATATCTCCTGTAGATTCCCGTACTAAGTTGCAGATAGTCCTTTGAAGCGTAGTATTATGTGTTTTAGTTAGAAAATAGCTCTCTTTTTTGCATGTTTTATTGTGTAGCTCATTTATTCGTGAATAAATTCTACAATTGGCGCACGTGTCCATGACTAAATAATCGTAAACAGAATAAATGTACAGATAATACTTTAGGTTATTTACTAACATAGTCACAATAGTGTCACTGCCTGCACCAACGGTACCTTCAAGCAAAAATAGTATGCTACCATAGTGGAATAAAGAAGTAGGTACCTAATACCTAGTTGTAGTGTGGAAACACTTAGCCAATAGCCAGTCTGTCCCGTACCTGCCAGAAAAATTGAGACGCCAGAATATTTGCAGAAATTCATTGTTTTGAATTGTGTACTTTGCACATGATACATGTGTGAGAAGTATATGCAATATGTATACATGGCGTGAACGGTCACACGTCACATACATAACAAGTTACCTATATCTATATATGAGTGTCTATTCTAGGTATATTCCAAATATAGATTGCTTTATAATTTTAGTAGAGCAGAGCTTTATAGTATGGAGACTTATAGAAGAAAGCCATATCATATTTATGCATAAGGTTGGTTGGTTGGTCGGTCGGGTAGAGAAAGTATGTAGCGCATAGGACAGGATGAGGCAGGGAAAAGGGAATATAGTATGAAAATATGAGAAACGGTAGTAGGCGGGATAGGCATAACCACAGGACAGAGCGGGAGCCAGGCCACAACTATAATAACGTGAACACACACTCTTATTACATATTAGATTTAGTTTGAAATGAACCTTATTCATTCTACAGTTCAGTTGCTGAAGTGTTGGATAATGTATGTAACAGTAAGTACGTAAGACTCGTCCTACAACTTCCATATCATGTGCTATAGTTGAGCTCAGAGTAAACTGAATAATATGTTGAAGTTGAAGGACCGATTTTCTCTTCTTTGCTATAATAAATCATCATGTCGTTGCGATCCATTTATACGCACGGGATTTTTCGGGGTTTGCTTCCCTGCCGAGTTATTTATGGCATATGTGCATCCACAGAACTTTTCACGAACTCGATTGCAAACGACAAGAAGGAGGTAAACTGAAGTGAAGTGACTGGTGACGGGATATATGGAACTTTTTCCTATACTCTCTCACACACACACAACTATAATATAGTAAATATGTTCAGAGGATAGAGAAGAGAAACTTAAGACCGGCCCAGTAAATTCTAAAGTACCTACAGTTTTACAATATATATTAAATATATTGCGGAATGTAAGTCTCAGAAGACAATCAACCAACAGGATGCTAAACCCGACATGCTAGTGACTAAGGTTAAAGTTAACAATACACACAGGTACTATACACATACGTAGAGGGTAGGCACTACCAACAGTACCAAACCAAAAATTACATGTAGAAAAACCTTGGTAAAAGTTTCCACGTATTTTTACGTATGTTTCTGTTAGACACTTAAAAATATAATATATGTAGGTAGTGCTATACTGTGTACACCGAAAGTAAGCCTACATAAATAGTTACTGCCATTTCAAAGGTACAGTATAAGTTTATTATAGGAAAAATCTATATTATTATTATTAGCATGGCTAACATTGCTTACATATTTGGAATAGCTTAGCGGATGCTCAGAAAAGCATTCAATACGCACTAATGGCTTTGATGGCAAAGACGATAACAATTTCATAAACATACCGATTCAAACAACTACACAACGCATACACTGATGCTTTAAGGTACTTTGAGTACTTCCTCGCTCTCTAGATATATAAATTCATAGGATAACGAAATTTCCAACGCTTTCCTAAATATGCACGTAGCTATTCATTATTTTACAGATTTTCTTTGTGAGACGATAATAAAGTATTCCAAGGTAAAGCGTAGCGTAGCATATTGGATTCAGTAGGCAAGGCATTTCGGTATTTATCTTGGAAAAGAAAATTAAAAACTGTATCGCCTAATATAAGGTTTATAGGAGCAAATGCCAGGAGTAGACTGACACTGAGTGAACAAAAGTTAATAGTAGCTTTTGTGTTAGAGCGTAAGTTTGGAGGACGGCTATGGCTACGCTAAGAAAGAAGTGCCAGAAGAAATCAACATTGCTCCCAGAATACGCATCCAATTTCCTGTGTGCCTTACTAATCAATCTTGCACTCCCCACCCTTCCTTCGGAAACCAAACCGGGAACTGCTTGATGAATGCTTTGTAAGAATATACTTGTCAAAAACTTATCGCGAGAAAAATCACCGATTTAACAGCTTATTTACTCTTCACTAGTAAGTAGATAATACATAAATGCCTACCACCACTAGTACGTAATACATCTTTCCCTTCATTTGAATACATATATTAATTCGGATAAATCAATAGTACGGGTTGAACAAGTACTTTTCTTAGCTGATTAAAGATAAGGCATCCATCCATAGCTTGTCCTGATAGCCCTCACTTTACTTTTCATTAGGATTGGCAAATACGCACTGTACTGTGTGAGCTATAAATACTTGTGTACTCAATTAATAGATTCCGAGAGAATAATATAGCCGTTTTTTGCGATATAATTGTATACTTGCAATGTTTACATATTTACTTATAACCTATATTATTCCATGCATACGTAATCGGCAAAAACTATTTGTTGACACAGACTGTTTGCAGTACTAATCACAAATATGCAGTAAATTGTTTACAGAACCTTTGAAATCAATCAAACGAGACTGGCAAATCAATATGTTTGTGTACTTAGCAAAAAATGCCCACACCCACACCATTTAAACCGATTTTTAGTTTCAGAAATGCTGGCGCTCCCTGTTTTCCATTGACTATATTATACTCTTATTGTGCCTGGCTGGAGCATTGAAAACTGGGCTTAGTCGAAGTATAGATTGGAATTTATTATGTGTTTTTCCCCGTAATTTAATATTTTTGAATTTTTGCCCTTAGTCGTTTCATACTTTTAATAAAACTAAAATTTCACCACAAACAAACATCTTACAATCTTACCACCCATCAATCTAACAAACATTTATTGTGATTTTTGATGATGATATTTAGAATGTAGATGTGTCGATAAAAATTTATTTCACAACTTTTGTATATGGACAAAATATGGAATCTTGGCAATAATTTAGAAAATAATTTCTGGAACTAATGAAAACTGTCGGATTAAGTGTGCACCGAATGCTTCAATGTCGATGATCGTTAAAATCAGACTTTTTCCAGTGCGATACTGATGACTACTCAATTTCCTTTTGTGCATAATGTGAATGTTAAATTGATTATAGTTGATTTGGATCTAAGCTTTCCTGATTTAACGAAATGTCTTTTTAGCAACTACCAAAGTATTAGAAATTAATTATGTACCTACTAGTAAAACTGGTAAAAGTTGTAGATCATTTGATTGTGAGTTCTCTGGAATATCTTTCCTAATTGGAGGAACGAAGATTCAGGACATTTGCCATGATATTTCCTCCAAAGGGAAATTAATGCAGAGTAATTTTGTTAATAAATTCGGGGCTCGTTGAGAGACATTGGGGAGGGATTGCATAATACCACAGTGACAAAACTTAACTTTCTTTAGTCTCTTTAATATCAGCCACGAATAGCTTTCAAGTGCGCCTTTGGCAAAGGATGCGACGAAGAAGACCAGTAATTCCAAAGTCCCTTGCTATCAGAGTTCGACTTTAGCTTTTGTTCACATCCAACTTTCTCAAGCAATACAGTGCTAACTGCTACTGTGCATTACTTCGACCTAGTAGTTAGGTAGTTGTTAGTCTAACTCCATAAGCTAATACCTACCTATATTTATTTCTGCACTTTAAAGAAGAGGACCATATTGTAATATCTGTAACACATATTACTATTCCCGATTTAAGAAATATTATTAGATAGATTGTCCTATTGCTCTCAAAGATTTCATCCGTATAATATCTCTATTCCTTTTAGCTACTGAAATTTGTGTGCCCCTGAACAAATGTCAAGATTTCATTATGCCTACTCTTAAAACCGTAGGTTATTTTTATTTCGGAACTACTTTCTTTGACTTTCATTGAGTTTTGGTAAAAGTAACATACACGTTTATACTTTTTAAAGGACCTAAAAGCCTAAAACTGAGGACATTTTCAATTTGGATATGTGCCTATCGGAGTAGACAAGCTTTTGACAAAATGACCATCAAATTATATGTTATTGAAAGAAATGATTATTATTTACATGCTGCAAGTTTTGAAGACCTAAAAAAGTCTTTCAAGAACTGTTTTGCTCTGTATTCATTTTTAAGAAATTATACTACTTGGTTTTTGCGAAAGTTTTTCTAGAAACGTAAGTAGAATTCAAAGGAAAATGTTAATTTATGAGTATCTCATCTCAACTGAAACCTAAAAAGGATAAAAATCTTTGAATCTCGAGATTAGTATTTAATGGGGAAGTTTAGTTTATGCGTTCTTCGCTGATGTTTTTCCTTGTTACATTATCTCACAAGCAGAAGCCCTTAGCTATGATATATTATTATGTACATATAACTATTTAATTCAAAAAGTAGTAGGTATTCACATTTGAGAATCTTTGATGTGATATCATTCTGGTTTGGTCTTTCACCACGGTGGTGGAACTCGTTAACATGTCTCATTTATTAGTAAGGAAAACATTGGAAGTTGGCTGCGTACCTGGAATTATAATCTACTGCCTATTTGAAGTTAATATCACGCAGAAATTCAAACTTTCAACAAGCCTCCACGTAATTATACGTTATCTGTGAAAACACGAAACAAGTTTTGCTAATAATAAGAGGAACGAGGCATCCGACTGTTTGAAAACAGTGCGTTTACTCTGCCTAGTTTAATTTTATAATTTCATATCGCGGTTGTTGAGTTCTGTTGTTAGCAAGCGTAGGTATTCATGACGTGCGTATCTGGTAGGTCGTAGAAGTATTTTATTTCCTCCTCCGACTGACAGCCATCCTATTACTTTCCAAAGCTGTAAAGTTGTTTAAGCGATGAGAAAACTGGCTGACGTGCTTTAATTTAAACTTGCAGAAAGTCTCTTGTCGACATTGCCTGCCTTGGCTAGGCAATCTCAAGTAACAAGCTCCAACAGCGTGGAGGCAAGAGCTTACAAGGTTTCATTAAACTGTTTTAACAGTTCTAGTATGTGCAAGTGAATTAACTGCCTTCTGATATATGAGACTCTTCATGTGCTCTCTGTCTGTTACGCGACTATACTACCACACTATTATTATAACTAGATGGAATATTTTAGGACCCTCCACTCTTGTTTACTATCTACAGGGGCCAAATAGCAGGTGGATGGGGGAAAACGACATTATTATAAATACATATATGTAGCTGGCACAAATTAAACCGGTCATAAACTTGACTAGCCTTACAATGGAGTATTATAAATTGATTGGATGCAAAATTATATACTTGGGTCATACTTATACTACTCTCACTTTAGAAACTAATAATATTTTGACTGCTTCAACATGAAGTTGCTTTTGCAGCACTGTAATACACTTTCAACAAGTAATTAATAGATAATTAAATAGATTAATTATCCAGAATCATCATCAATGAAGGTGATCCCTTTACTACGAATAGTTGGATTCTTCCTAATTGTTTTATTTTACAATTAATAGAGAAAGTAATTTAATTTGCATTTGAATTAAAACATCATTGAGGAAAGGTGGAGGGAAGGGATGATAAATTATTCGTGATCAAAGATGTTACATAAATTATAAACATAGGTACCTATCTCTAAAAATAATACGTGATATTAAATCCTTAAATAGTCATAGTGAAAGTAAAATACTGCAAATAGCACTACCTACTGCCTGGGGATCGCTGTGCCTCTGACATATTTGTATTGGAACGTTAGTAAGGTCGTGTGGTTTGCATGCGTTTGTTGATAAGAGCATTTTATCAGAATTAGTATTTTAGATGGTAAATAGGTTAGAGTCGACATATATGTATGGTTAGATAATCAAGAATTCTACAGACGCATTTTGTAGCTTAGCTTTAATTTTCACCTTTTACACGAGCAGCTCGCTTTGTTGCTTCTCCGAGAATATGTTATCTGCACTTGTGTGTGTATTCATTTGAGTCCAACAAAGAGTCCAGTAGACTTTCTCTTTCGCATAACTTTAGAAAATTAATTGGCACTTAGCTCTGTGTGCATGTGCGGCCTAATACTCATTCCCATTCATTATATATAACTATCTACCTATTGTATATCTTTAATAGATACACAAGTGCTATCATTCTATCATGCTACTTATAAGCATCTATGAGAAACAAATCGATTTTGGATTTCAATTAAATGAAACACCAAATGCCAACAGGCTATGCTAATCACAAATTCGTTAAACAGATAAATACTTACATCACATATACAAATAAAAGGCATTCTCATTTTATAACTCTGCTTCGGACACCGCTCTCATACTGGGCAGCCAATTGTCTAGCCAATTGTAGCCAGTCTCGCAATTATGCCATATTGTGGTTTCCTGGAATTAAAGCTTCGCTTTATAAACTTTGTTCGATTAAATACCTTTCCAGTTCTCGCTGCCACTGAATGAAGTGATACCTTTTCGACGGGAATAACAATGTTCCAAAGTTTGAGGTCAGTATTTGTGGCCCAAAGGGATTCATATTGTAGTGATATTCTATTTATGCTTCAACGCTCCCAATATCCNGGGAAGCATACAGGAAAAGTTTTTGGAAGCATGAGTTTTCAGTAAAATGAACCAAATATTTTTTGCTTAAAACTTGATGAGACAGATTTCGAGTTACTCCCTTTTACAAATAAATGATAATATTCATTATGATTTATCATATGATATTTATGTGATTATCTACCTTATGAACTTCCTTATAACTACTTTTCTTACTTTGCTCTGCACACTTTTGTTTGAAATATCTGTCAACATCTCTCAATATTATTTTCTTGCCTGGTGAGCTATGAAATGATACAACTAGATGGCACAAATTATTTATTTATTTTAATTGAAAATAATTCGGCTTACTTCTTGCCATTTATTATTCATTATGTGCAATAACTGCAGTTCCAACAAACAAATGGAAGGATAGGGGGGTAAGTACAAATCTAGTTAGTTAAATCCATGAAATAAATTATTAGTATAAACAAAATTACTGTGCGCCCAATAAATCACTCATTTGTTTGTATTTATGTATTGTGTTATCCAAATCATTCATAGAAACATTCAGCATTAATATAAATTTTATATTGTGTGGATATTGAGATGCCATTATTCCCAGGTTATAAGTAATTACTGTTAGCTATGTCGTATCTGTATACTTATTGGTAGAAGCATATCAAAATTTGTCATTTTGTCTTGTCGCTCATCAGTCGTCGTATGCAGTTATACGTTTACGCGTACAGGAAATATACTGTGTGTGATCGTTATAAGCAAAGATATTTTTCACAGGATGGGTAGGTAGAAGACGATGCAATATAAATAAATAATGCCCTATATAATATATATGTATATGTAGGTAGTATTGTAGTATATGGTTGTTGATGAAAGATGTATCGAGCAATGTATGCAATGGCATGCGATATTTCTTGTGCATTAGATGTAGTCCACGTATGACCAGAGTACAGAAGCCATTCATCCAAATATCGTCTCAATTCCTGATCTCATCTCATGCATGACATGAATTCCGTTGGCTTTCCTTAGATGTATTGCCATTTTGCCTACTCCTATCAATCATACTTTTGCTGAAACATCAATATACATGAATCGATTTTCCCTTAGGGATATGTGCGAGGGAGATAGAGAGATAAGAATAATAAGTCCCCGACGAGAGTGAAGTGAAAGCATGCCTTCCCTTCCTTGTCTTATCTCTTCAGTTGTAGTACATTAAATGGGTATTCTATTTCAGTCTCGGAATGCGTGTGTAGGTAATGGACGCTATATTATTGTGTTATGTTCCCTTCCATGACATTACTTGGCATTACCATTTATGTACTTCTTCGGCCGTATACAAAAAAACTATCACTGTATGTATGGATGGGAGTATCACGCACTGTACTGTCTCTCATTCCCATCACTTTCTTTATTCACTCACTCAACTCATCCACTTTTCTTTCCCCTCTCTCCCTTTGAACATTCAAAGTGCTTAACCAATATAATGCATTACTTTACTTCATTTCACGTGTCTTTCCTTTAGTTCGCCCAAAGTGAAAGCACACGCACAAGGCTCTGCATTTCAAAGTAGACATACCTATAGCATGTAGGTATCTATGTATGGTAGATGCTGTCCCATTTTAAGTTCCGGCCTATATGAAAATAAATGTACTAACTAAATTCTGAGGTACGTAATGCAGTCGTACCCTCGTACCTACTTAGTGCATGGGACGTAGTCTGACTTTTCAACCTTTCTCTATTCATCATACTGCAAATAAGTAGTGGCACCTACTAGGGTATAAAACCCGTTTATATGTCTCTCTGTTTTGTTATGCTCACACTATAAATCAACTGCAATCAACCTTGGCCTGGGAATGCCATCCAGACAAGAAAAATTAAATTAATAATAAATTCATCCAATTAATTTCCATGATTATACAGATACGTGGATAAGGATGCATAATTTACTATGCATTTGAAAGTTGATTTCAATCATCGTCATTATTTATAATTTCATCCATAACGCGAGGGATAAGGAGCGTGGCTTCTCCGCTATCCTGAACGAGATAGACAACTGAATTGAACCTGACAAAGTTGGCAGAGAAAACGCTGAATCGACATTTTTTCATTTATTTTTCGGAGGGGAGAGAATTTAATATTCCCACATATTCTCCCGCTAAATGAAAGTCTCCACTGGGTTCGACAGAAAAAGCGTTACTTTTATTTGTATTTGTACTTTCTATATCTGTAGTTCGTTCGTATATCTAACAATCTAATGTTGTGTGATAACTGTTGTGAATATCATTTTTATTTATTATGTATGGGCTATTGTGCCATCTAAAATGAGCATAGAATGATTATGCAAATTACATACTGTTATTCCTAGTGACTAACATTAGTGAAGCTATCTAGATAAATAAGTAAAACAATAACGGCGTTGTAAAAAAAGAAATATCTGCAAAAAATTGTCATCGTTTTTGTTACAATGTACGCAGTAGCTAAAGTAAAGCGCAAATCCGGGATGTACATACCTAAATGTGTTGACGGCGTTTGTTCGGAAAGTCTTTCATTATGCACGTAGCTACCTAATGTAAATGATCGGTTTGCAGCGTATGTGAATTTGGCTAACTGAAGAGATTATAAAGTCTTTTGACGGTTAATGGTTTAAGGCAAGCGGCTCGTTAAAAATGGATTGAGAATCTCCAATTTTAAGTTGCTCGTAAAGCTGTGTGTAATATTGGTCAGCGATAAACTCCTTTGAGAAAGAAAGTTTGATTTCTTAAGGTAGTAGTAAAAAGGGTGCTTTGCTTTCACTTGACTGATTCTTTTCCTCGCTCCTCTGCTCGGCTGTCGTGTTCTTTCTCCATTCTGTGTTGTCCTGTTCTGTCTGACTGGGATTTTATTGATGGAAAACTAATGGCTAAATAGAAGTGAGAAAAAAGGAGAGTGAGTGGTCGGAGGGGCACATCGCCATAGAAAGTTGCACTATTTATACCCGAAATTCCCGCTATTCATATACAGAGCTACATTGTGAAAGGAGGGAGTTATTTGGGAGAGAGTTCAAGTCCAACCAAAGTCGCTAAGTTAGAACCTGATGACGACGACAGTATTTTCAAGTTTTTGTCGGATGTCAAATCAACTTTTATATAGTTTTAGAGCACGTTCTTTCTTCCTGCCTTCATATTGTATATCCCTTATTTTTGGTTAGTGTATTGGGGCAATGTATGGGTGGCTGCTTAAGATCTATGCTTTCTATACACTTGCACGTTAGCAGGAATATAAAGTATCTTTTGCTCCTTTCACCCGTCGCATACACCGGCTTGCAAAAAATTTACAGCGTAGGTATTTTCATTGTGAGAAGACTTTTCCCGAATATTGCACTTTTAATGTGTGGCTCGTAGTATAGAGATGTTTCTTTCTTGCCGAGTTCCTCCTGTTCCTGCCTTTCCTCTCTTTTCTACTATTTTCTTCGACATTGGATTTTTTATTCCTTGAGTGCTCCTGTTCAAGTGCGCTATGGAAAAGTCTACATAACTGCCTTGTCTATGGCTAACTAAGTAACAGAGTACATAACATCCACACACACACACACGGGGATGTGGCACACTGAGCTTTCTCCTTCAAATATGACACTATTATATGTAGTTCTAGTCTAGTATACTTTCACTTACTCTCTCCACTACACTTTCCTCAAGATCCTTTCCTCTGGTCTAGATACTTTACTTACTGCTCTTCTGAATCCCTGCGAATGTTTTTCTTGCAATAAAACTCATACTACTTCATAGAATATGCCTATATGTCCTCTCTGTGTACACAACGTAAATATAGAGTTAGGTATATGTATTTATGTATGAGAGTATTATGGAGGAGCAAGCTCCTAAAGAGAAATCGATTTATAGATAGTCGCCTGGAACTAGTTGGTAGTTGGTAGTAGTTTTTTTTCCTTCTTCGTCTTCTGTGCTTCTCTTTGTAGGTGGAAGTAACCGTCCCGTCTGCTCCGTACCGTTCGCCAAAAAAGTTCCAAATTAGGATGAACCCAAAAAATGTCATGCGATATTGTAATTCAGGTACTCTTTCCAGTTAGCAGTATCGCATTCCAACACACAAATGTGCTGACTCCCTTTCTTTCCTTTCCCCTGGAATTTACCTACAGCGTGCTCTGGATACATATACAGTCTTACACATAATAGCATTTTATTGCACACACTATCAAACACATTAGCCTTGTACATATTTATCTCTAGTGTGTACATGACGGCCCTGCAAAGCAAATTTAATTTCCTTTTCATCCTTCTAGTGCCACCGCTTTTTACTCCTGCTCCTTCTCTCCAACTCTAAGTGTAACTAATGACACATTTTATAGTATCAGCTATATATTTACTCAGTAATATTATAACATGAATTATAGGGATTTCTCCACTGCTATTATTATTTGGACCATCCTTTATTGTTTAGATTGCCATTGTCATCTAATGGAGAGTAAATTTCGTAAGTTTTATTCATACCATTTGAATACACAAGAAACATGTTTTTACCACAGTCAAGATTGCGGAATTTGTAAAAAAAAACTGAATATGACTCAGCCTATCTTATTTTTGCATTCTAGGTATTGTTGAATTTTCTAGTAGTTCCACAACTACCTCAAGGGGAATTGCCAGATTTGTTCCCTTTACAAACCTGACCTTCGCGTTGACCCCAAGATACGCTACGACTTTTACAGAGATAACCTATCTATTTATTTTCAATGATAATTTAGACAAACAAAAGTTAAGTCTAGTCAGCATCGTACCGCTACTTAGCTATGTTAATTTTGCATGCATATAATATATAGGGAGATAATTTATTATAAATGGTCCAAGCATTGCATGTTTCTCAATTGCGGTGAATTTTCATTCATTTTCAATTTTCCACTTTCGCCTACGTAAGTAGTAGAAGCTGTATTCTAAAGTTTAAAAATTCAAAGCAATGTCGCTGTCGCATGTCAATGTCTAAGTGTCTGCTATGAGCAAGGTTTTAAAAAACGTAATACATTTCGGAGAATACGTCTTTTACCAGGAAATATCTATTGTTCTTGTTGCTGCATTGGCCCATTTAACGGGGAATTACACGTAGAATACATTAAAAAATGTCAAAAGAGAACGAAAGAAATATAAAAAAGAAGACGATAAAGATTGGCAGAGAGGCGGGGACGACGGTATTGTCTACTTGCTGAAAGAAGACTCTTAGTGTTTCTCTTTTCTTAGAATTTAATGAAGCGAAATGAAATGATACAGGAAACGTTGATAACATTTGTAAGGACGTCCTAAATTCTTCAATATAATAATATACATACATATATGTATATACTAAGTCTACATTACTGTAATATTATATCCTGTTACGAAATTGAAGAACATTTGTACCATGCATTAGCGGTGACTATCTGTACTACGGAAAATGCACAGGTACCCTAAAATAAAAATTAAATAACATATTTTATGGAAAACAGGATGACAATTTGGCAATTCAGAATTTAAAAGGCATTACCTAGCACAAAAATTCCTGGTTGTGTATTACGCATTCCCTACTTCTTCGAAGTCAGGACGATAACCTCCAATTTTATAATATATATATATATATATAGACTTTAAAATTTTCGGTTAAAATGTAAGAGTATAGTATATTATATTATTATGCTTGTGTGAGTCTGTTATTCTAAAAGGACTAGGTACTACTGAAAGTACTGTAACGGGATTGTCGACTGAAACATGTACAGGATTTTTTAAATGTAGTGAATAGGGGACTTCCTTTGCTATGCATAGAGACGTGGGGGATAAAGAAAAGTAGAAGATTGAAATGAAGAAATTGTTAATGGAAAGGAGAAAGACAAAAGGATCTGCATGAAAAGAAAAATAGCTGCGGAACCTCTCTTCCTAAACAGGGCTAGAATTTTTTATCTACATTTTCTTCGTGCTTATTCCTTGCCACTATTACGTGAATTACCAGGGCGGAGAGGCGAGGCCAAAGTTAATGCATGACAATCCTACTGGTAGAGAGATACCTAACAAGTTCCCTGCTCTGAACTGAGCTACTTTGCTTTGAACTGAAAAATTAAAACTCTTTGAATAATCTTCTTTTGTTTTGAAATTTAGCTTTGTTTCGAAGTAAGCTGAGTAGCTCTGTTTTTGCTACTGGCTGTTTGACCTACCATTAACAATTTATGCTGCACGTAAGAAATAAAAGGAGAAAAACAAATGAGATTTTTTCAAGTGTCTATTTTTAGATTTTCAGGCTGCCTTTAGAGATTGTAGCACTACTAGTAAAATTATTGATTGCAATATGACTAACCTCACTCACGCTCCACTATTTTTCAAATCATGAAGTTAGCAACATTTGGTACAGGGCATTGTTTTCCTTGATGTACACGAGCACGAACTGCTGTGATTCTACGCAGTAACAATGGGAAATGTGATAAACATAATCGTTTACTCTAATTACTACTGATAATGAATTTTTATTTGTTTATCCCATGTAAATTACTAATTAGAATTCTTAAGTAATTTTAAATGCTCGTTTAATGCTTGCAAATTGAACGTTGATTAACTGCTTAATCATTAAGCAGGATTTTATTCATAGCTCTAGTATATAACTGCTGGGCCATTACAAAGTATAAATAGTAAATTCTAATATAATCGAATTTCACACGGTTCTGTTGTGTTGTGTTGGAAGTTCACAAGTGGCGGAAACGATAGAGATGAAAGTAAAGAATACGACAGATCCATCAAGCTGATAATACACTTAACAAACAGAGATTATATAGCATGAAAGGAGGAATGCATGTACATAGTGGCTTACTTTATTATTACTACCTGAGAATGATATCTAGAGTACTTAAGAAAAATGGTGCGACTGTCGACTTTCCCCAATTCCGTACCGCATGTACTTTCTAAGGAATAATGTTTATAGTGTAGATAATATAAGAGCTGTGTAGTGTGTCCACATCCACAAGCTTTCTGCAGAATACAAAGCACGCGACTAGGAAATGAAGAAAGAAAGTACTCGGCTATGGTTTTTTACAATAGGGCATGAAGCGAGAACAATGTAGAACATATGTAAATGTAGAGATACCTAGATAGATTGCATTTGTATACGAGTGTAGTTGTAGCATAAAGCAAAGTGTAGCCGTCAAGGTAGTGAAAGTCAAGTCAAATCAAGTCTCTTAGGGAAAGAATCCATAGGAAAGTAGACTAGGGGATCAGAGAATAACTACAGCCTTTCTGCTTCTACTCCTAACATACATTTCCCAGAATGTGCTACTGCTACTACTAGCCATATACATTTATATGGATGTGTGTTGGTTGGGGCTTAGGAAAGCTTAGAGAGAAAGTCTAAATAGGTAGGCACCTTTTAGTATTAGGCAAGGCAAGCTATCTGTTCTCCCTTTTAAAAGGGATATAATGGAATGTGTATATTTACATACGAAGGTAGGTAGTAGGTAGAGGTAGTACGTAGGTAGGTAGACGTATAGAGAAAGTCAATGGAAAAGGAAAAAGACGGGTTGCTGGGTGGGAACGTGGCGTTGTTGGTTTCGTTTGCTTCACTTGAAGAAGAATATCTTTTATTCGCTCTTGAATGTTTAATGGAATGGAACGTTCTTTGCGCTCTTTTTACTCAGACGTTTCTTTGCTTCCTTCTTCCTTGCATTACATTGCATTGCAATGGTTAGCAGTCTGCCCAGCTTTCTTTCCCACTCTCTCTCTCTCTCTCGCTCTCTCTTTGACTATGTTAGTAGTAGGAGAGGAGGAGTGGAAAAATATACAATGCATTTAGGAAGATAGCTAGGTAGATAGGTACACAATAATACTCTTAACTCTAAGTAGGTATCCTCCTTCTATAACTTTCACCAATGCAAACTAAAACTGACTGAGCTCTGTCTTGTTTTCCAAACCGAACTGTTCCGTTCCATCACATCACATCCTACTCCACTTTCCAATGTAATTGTGTTGTGTTGAAGAAGAGGGCTTAGAACATATCCGTATATACTCGCACGGATTATACAAAGTAAGTATACATATATATTTAGTGGAGCACAAGAGAAATAGCCAACACAACTTGTGTATTACAGATAGTCGAATTTCCCAGTTGGAAGTTGGAACTACGTCCGTGTACATATATAATACTTTCTCTATAGTGCTATGTACTATTTATATAAGAGAAAAAAAGTAGTATGGACGGTTATTTCCACAATTCTTCCTAAACGCAGTTGCCATTACAGTCTACTAGTCAGCTCGTGTCGTTTCATGTAGTAACTATGGGATGTAGACGTTTTTCCTGCTTTGCTTTTTCTTTACATTGTACTAGTGTACAGAATACTTTGCTAAAATCGAAGGGAAAGCTGCAAAGTAAGGAAGAATGGAAAAAAAATCCTTCGGGACTCTCACTATCTTAATAACGGCATGGCGATTTTTCCTAGAAATTGCATTCAAATCTTTCCCAAATGTCACAAAATGTTGAATATAATGTCCTTTATGCTTTTAAAAGGGAAATGAAGAATGACTTCTGGCTTTTCTATAGCAGCGGGCCTCTTAGTACTGCCTAACTGAATATCATGGTAATAGTAATAGTTACGATATCTTCATGTACATAATAAGTACGCCGTAGAAGACTGAGCTGAAAGGACATCCAACTCTACGGAGAGAGATATATGTACTTACTCGCCTGTTTCTACTCACTAGTCATCTTTATTCTATTCCCCGTAATATATAGAATAGACATTCATCCATTCCCTATTAGTTTTACTTCGCATCGTGAATATAAAAATATTGTATACCACAAATAAGTACGACGGACTTTTATTCCTACCCATGCACACACACACACATAACACGACTGCATGCCACATGCCAGTAACTAAGTAATATTGCTGGCAACCTCTTCCCATTTCTCCTTTACTATGTCCTTACAACTTTAAATGCAATTTGAGCAATATACATACATAATATCTCTACATATACATACTTATTTTATATATACATACTTATACCTATAGTACACAAGGATTCACCATGCATCTCTACACAACGTGAAGACAACGAAGCTTTCACTTTCCTTACGCTCCTCGTCCCTATTACGTCCATGTAATGTACATCTATGAAAATCCCATATAAGCTACTAGGCGGAATTAGACTACCAAACTAACCCAGTTTCTTTTTATAGTAACGATCAACTACATTACACAACGATCAACTATCCAAAATCCAAATAGATTGAGAAACTTTTCCCTTTATTCTCTAACTCATAATTTTTGGCATAGTAAATGTCTACAGTTTTTTTGCACTCCCTAGATTCTTTCAGACCCATGCTGGGCCGAATATGTAACATATTACAGAAACTTTTTAAAACTTTAGACCATAGCTTCATTTATCTTGATGCTATACTTTCTAAGATATTGTTACTTATTAACTTCTGCTCTGCTTGAATCTACGTACATTGTTAGCATAATACCCTTTCACTTGCATTTTACATTACTAATTGCTACATGTTTAAACATATTTATATTACGTGCAATAGCATTTGTGCAGCATTAATATCTATTTAATGTTAGATGACAAAAAAAGTTTTATATATTTACTTTGTATTATCAGTTTAAGAAATGTTTAAGGTTGAGGAATTTGTTGTATTTGAATATTAATTGATAAATGTGGGGTGGCCATGTATTTACATACTATGGAAGTTGGTGACTACTCTTAAGAAGTGGAAATTGTAAAACAGAATCAAAACACTTGGCCTAAAATTAAGAAAAGTTAGTTAAGCTGAAGAAATATGTGTTACGAGGGCGTGCGTCAAAGCCATTAAAAGAGAAACAGATGTCTGAACTTGAGTATAGAGCAAACAGAACTTCCTAATTGGCTGCCAAATTGCTATTACCAATCGAATGGAAAGTTTTTCTGTGGTTTTCTTTCTTTCACATGTGACAGATTTTTGCGGTGAGAACATACTGGCTATAGGAGTGAAGTCGAAAGGCTGCGAGAAATGCAAGATGGAGTTTCCTATGGATTTGCGAGCAGTTGTAATGGTATCCAGTTTGGTTTGCTTTCCCATAAGGTGTGAATGTTTCCGGAATCTTTATGTCACAATTACAGTGGTGTGTGCGGTCGTTCCGTATGGCCCTAATGTGATGCAATGTAATGCAGTACAAAAGACAAGAGGTTTCACCAAATTGCATTACGCTACGTTGTTGCGGTGCATTTCCAGTCGGCAATGGACTACGGACGGATTTAACTGCACTATGTGAGAGAGAGACTGTAACGGTGACCTGGATTAGAGTGTTACATTTAATGCAATGCAAGTGAAGCGAAACGCTATGTAAGTTGTTAGTCCTGTCTGCTTTTGCCTCTTTAATAAATCGGACTTTGTGCTATTATTGATACTCCTTTACATTCACTGCCAGATTCCCAATCTGAGGCAAATCCACACAAGGCCATTTCTGACCATTAAACAGCTTATAGATATTATGGAATAACTTCCATACTAGCAGACAACAAAGGTAACCTAAGATATCGTTTCCGATTCCCTTTGTAAGGAGCCTGTTAAGGAAATGGCCAAGTTGCTTACTATTCCTCAACTTTACGCCTAATCTTCCATAGACACAGAAGCCAGAGAATTTTGTGTACAAACATTCAACTTTATTGTACGGACTGGTTAGTATCTGAAGTTGGTTGGGCATCCCTTCCATAAACAACTTCCGCTGCTAAATACATTAGAGGATTGCAGACTGAAGAATCTTTGAAGTGAATGTCCCCAGGCTGTAATTAGAGTCTGCAAAAGCTTCCTTTCTCCCACTTAGTGTACATGTGCCCATCAATGAATCTCTTCCGACCAACGGAAAGAGCATCCCACCATATACAAGTCAGCACACCCTCAATTTGATCATAGTTATGCACTCAACTATCTTCCTCTTCACATTCGACGAATTACGGCTTAGATTAATATTTCAAGCGACGATTTCTTGTGGTGCACTTCTATTGTTTACAATTATATTGCCTTTGCACTACTTTTATTTTTGGTCTATGTATTGCTGTATTCTAGTATATTTTTATCAAAATCGCATTACACTTTTTATTCTCCAGATCAGGTGAATATCATAGAATCCTTGAATTTCCTGCCGAGGTTCATTAATATAATCAACGATGGGAACTGGGAACTGGGAACGCAACAATGTAGTTGTTATCGAAGTTAAAAAAGTATGGAATGTATAGCGACTCAACTTGTTGTTAAGAACCTATGTGAATCTGTAAACAAAGTCTGGCAATTATTATCTGCGAGTTTTTTATTTTTGTAATTACCATGTCTCATTTTACCATCGATGCCATTTATCATTACCTGTAAATGAAGTTCTTTTCAATTTTACTAGAATGAGTAGGTGCTTGAGGCTTTATAATTTTGTATTGTTGTGGAGTGGATTACGAGAAATTGGAGATAATATTATTAGATATTTCTCTCCAGTTAATTTGATGTAAACTGTAAATGTAATATAAAGTAATCGTGGCATACTAACCCAAACACAAGAAAAATTGAAATAATTTTAACTAAAGAATATTATAGGTATACTTTTATAGTTTTTCATTAGTGAGCACTGAGAAAGAAATTCTAAACCTCATATTGGGTACCTAACTCTCTTTTAAGGATTTTGCATTCCAACACAATATTAACGGTAGGAAATGAAAATATTATTTCTGAATAAATTGCGTATAAACTTACCTACGTAATATTCTGGTGAAAGGAGCAATGGGTAGAGAGAGGTATGAAAAGAGCTACCTACCTCTTGCTGTCTACTGTCTTCTCAAATCCGTGAAAGGGAATTTAAAGTTTTAGTCAGACTACAAAAGAATAGGTAGGTATTTAAATAATTGGTGAAAACTTATTAATTTAGCTAACAATGGGGGTTTAAAAACTTATTTCGACTTATAAAAACGGAAATTTGCATTTTGAACGATTCTTTAAGATGGGAATGAAAGTCTATGGTTGGAAGTCTTTAGAAAATTGATTGAAGTTGACTAGATTTGTTGACTTACTTTCTATTGCAGCAGTATGATGTTTATAATTCGGAGAAAAGGTTCTATCTATATGTATTAGTACTAGTACCTAGTAGTATATGATTGAAACAAGTTTTTGTTCATTGATACGGTTTGATAGCTATGTAGTGATCTGACTCATGTTTAAGAAGCTGCTACTCCTACTTTTTAATGAAAGCGTGTTGGCAAAGAAGGAAAGGTGATCAAAGGAGATGGGAAGGAAAACTTGAAAGGCGAAACGAGTTAAATGAACTTGGGTGGGTAGTAGGTAGCTAAGCTAAGGAAGTGGATACGTAAGTAAGTTGTATACCTACTCGTTCTTATGTCTACGCAAGTATAGTATAGTAAGGACATGTTATATTAGGTAGAACGGCTCAGATAATGTAGACAGAGAAAGTCGATAGCTTTTTAACAAGATGAAATGGAATGATTTCTAAAGAATATTTGGCTACCTTTGCAGAAGAACAAGAACTATGTAGAGGAACTGAGTTGGTTCTTCACTTTTCCCTTGTTCAACTTTAGTATTTATGTTCCCCTACCGTCTGTCGACTCAGAGAGTCAGGGAGAAAGGTATGTATAGCTATTTTCCTTTCACTCACCGGCTGTGCGTGTATATAGCTTACACACTTTTGTATTTAGATGAAATCTAATTCCCATATACAACACATAGACAAATATGTATAATATTTTTTTGACTGGGTATATTTTATCCTCTTTTTTCTACTTGCCCTATTTCTTGACAATTTTGACTGGTTTCTCCATTACCCCAATTCTATAGCTAAAAGGACACTTTGGTTCTTATAATATAGGGTCCCTAAATAAATATAAGGTCCCTATAGATAGTTAAGATTACATAACTCGCAGAAGAACATCGTCACAGTATTTTTATTTAAGTCGAAAAGGATTGGCATATATTAGGAAAGGTAGGTTGACTCACGTTCACTCACGTATATGTAAATATGTAGTCAGTAGAATCGACTATTATGTTTAGATAAGAGTGTTCCTTGCTTTGCCGCCTAAGGATTCTATTGGTTTCCTTCTCTCTTCGCCCTGTCTTCTTCTCTGCATTATAATTCCATGGAAAGTTAGCGTTAGTATTCAAATTTCCCATGAAACTAGGTAGTCGTGTGTGCGTCTGTCTCAAAAAACATGTCTGTGATATGAGAGGAGTAGTTGGAAGGACGAGTACAAGTTGGGAAGCGCCTTTATTTTCTTTTTATGTTTATCCGATATACATTAACGTATGTAGCTAGGCCTGTTTAACTATAGCCATGCATAGATAGACTAGAGATGTTTTCATCCTGACACATTATACTGGCTCGGAATGGCTGTGCTGAAATACGAAAGTAAAAACTGCATTGCCTACATGGGATGAGAGGGAAGCCAAGAAGGGATCAATTTAAGGAAGGAGGCGTCACTTTATTGCTCTTTTTCTTATCGATAGGATATGATCGTGACTATAGCCCCGATCCGGGCATAATGTGATATCCATGTCCCACTCTCTACACTAAATTCCGTGTACTTCCTAAATAGGAATTTTTATCTATATATTCCCTAGTATATCACAACTGTCCTATCATCCGATGATACTTTTTCGGATTTCCATCTTCTCTCTGTCAAGGATGTTATTTACGCTCACTACTTACCGTAAGCGTAAAAGTAGTCCGTCTTATGCCAACAAACTTTTTATAGGCTTTTTAAATTACTAATTGTCTTCCTATTCAAATTGTAATCCTATCTCTCCTCATATCCTCAAATATCCCAGAAAAATAGTTTAGCTGGAAATTCATAATTTTAGTATGAAGATGAGATTTTTGTTGGAATGTGAAGAGTGAGTGGGTTATAGAAGTAGTCGTCTTGTACTTATGGTGAGATATTAGAATGAAAGTCAACATTGGAAGATATTCAAGTGAGGGAGTGAGTAGTAGGCAGATATTAGTAGTTGAGTAGGTGGGCTATATTTATTAGTGTTGGAATTCGTTTAGTGCAAGTGTATTATAAAGGCTTTCACTAAGTAAAAGTAAACGGAGGAAATAGATGCAGGAAGCAGTATAACTGCTAGCTACATCCTTCGCACAAGGGGAAATGAAAGACGAAAGGAATACGAGTCCGAGAATCTATATACTCATGTATATAAATAGTTAGTGGATAGGTAGGAGGCTTTTACTGCGCACTCTAAGCCCCCGTGCCGCCAGCTTTCCTTTTCTTTAATCCTTTCCTGAAAAATCAATTAAGCGAACTACTAAATGTCAGTTTTCAAGTCGGCAAAGTGGAAGAGGTATCAAGTGGAGGAGGGAGGGAGACTCACATGCTCTGCCATATCAAATACCCTCCCGACGAAGAAGACAAAAGACAGATAAAACAGGCCAGAGAACAGAAGCGACTTAGATTAGAGCCGAACTAAGCAGACGAGACAAAACTAAAAGAATTAGAGAGAGAAAGCTGTACAGAGAGAGAGAGAGAGAGAACCCGTAGAACATCAAGGCCCCACAGTTTCTACCTAAGTAAGTTGTGGCAACTGAGTTGAGCAGAGCGAGCCAAAAAACTCTTGATGTACACGAGAAATGTCAATGAGTGGCATTTAGTGCCAAAAATTTCAAAATCCTTTGAATAAACACTCAATCCGATCTCCCATTCACAGTCACAGCTATCGACCGCTATGTATAATCCTGCAAATGAAATCTCGTTTTCTTCCTTTTCACTTTATAATTATCGGTTGTGGGCGTAGCTTTGATTTTAATTTATCTCTCTCTCTAACTGGCTATCCGAAAATACTTACTCTCGTTATGTCTATTCGATTGCTAGTAATAGCACCAAGAGTTATATTATTATAAGAATGTAAACAATTTTGTTCGAGTGCTAAGATGAGAGAAAGGGAAGTTTGTCAATTAATGTTGAAATACTTTTACTGCTATAAAGTTAAGTGGGAAGGAAGTGGAAGGTTCTTTGCTCACTTCCTCCGGTTTCAAAGGGAAGTGTGATTATTTCTGGGAATTACTATTGTATCATAGTATATTGAGTGGAGGCCAATAATAATAATAAGCGTTAAGTCTAATGACGCAACTTAGTTAAGTGTAGAAATGGAAATGACTATTTTTAGAAATAATTGCAGCCAATTAATTCTCGATGTGTAGAGCTGATAAGTTATTTTAGTGACATTGAGAGGGAGAGCAGTTAGTAATTTACATGAGCATGAAACATTGTCGACTAGTATAGAGTAGGCTACTAGTGAAGTGAAGTGGAGTGAGCTGTAGTTGTAGTAAATGCTTGATGTATTGTCCTACTCAGCTTGCTTGCAAGGCCTTTACATCCAAACAGCAAAAACTTTGATTCAATTTTGACGTGATAGTAAATTAAGTAGGAGAAATGTTCCGTGTTCTCTGGGCTTTCTCTCTGCTTTCTCTCTCTCTCTCTCGCTACACGGCCACTCGCTCGGTGTGTGCCTAACTAAGAAGTGCTAGCCTGTTCCTTTGCACAATATATTATATTGGACTCGTTTCTTTTGTAGATAAATAAATCTTAGTTTAACGCAGATTAGACTTTGAGACAAAACTAAGTTCTGCTTGCTAACTTTTGTCTCTGTAAGCTCACCCGGCTTTCCTACGTGAAAGTGGCCAGCTCAAGTTAACTTACTTGAGGAGTTAGATAAGTGATAAGCTTGTTCCAGAAGACATTAGCTAAACCTCCCTTTAAGACTTTCTTATTCTCCAGCTACTATGCCAGTTATTTTAATGCTACTGATACTCAAGGCTGAGCGACTATCAATATATACTTACTCTTGCTACACCCAAACCAATTGCATTATAACTAACTTCTTCTCTATTTACTATACACACATATTATTTATATATTTCCTTTACACTCTTGTATCTCTACACAATTCCCTACTTACCCAAATACAGAGTTACTTTAGCCCTGGTCATATAACAAATCTATTTAGAAATAGTAAAATAACGAAATTATACACAGTATACATAAGTAGATGTATATACATAGAAAGTATGTTATGTGGTAAGAAATACACAGAGAAATGTAACACGCTATATTTAAAAAAAATGCTGTTACATTTCGAAGTGAAATGGAAATAGCGGAATTTTCGGATGATAAATGCTTGTAGGGAAAGTCTGGAAGGCTGACTACCTAAATATTGTGTAGCTGTGTAGGTGACCTATAGTGGAAGATGGAGGGCTTTCTCTTAGGGGAATGACTAATGTCGGACCGAAGTGAGACAATGGAATGAAAGGAAAAGAGAGAGAGCAATGTTAGTGTTACTCTGTGTATATAGTTGATATATTAAAGTCAGGAAATAGTAGGAGAGTAACTACTTACTTACAATTACGGGGCTACACGTATAATCTCCATTCATTATTAAACACTGGGGTGGATTTGAATATTACTTATCTTTAGTTTTCTGGTGCTAAGCTTTAGTTAGAGCCAAGGACGAGGAGAATGCCTCCATTTATTGGCTAACATGTACTGTGTAGGTAGTTCATAAGTTAGAAAGTCCGCGGAAAAGAGCTCTAATTTATAAGTAGTCATCCTCCTAACCCAGTTAGTCTCTGTGGAAGAGTTCACTGTTATTATTATGACATGCTTTCTCTTCTATCTATACTCAAGACTCAAGATAGAAGCGAGATGCATTATATGCATCTACTCTTCTGCTGAAATTCTTAAGGTTTTCACTGTTATTATTATGACATGCTTTCTCTTCTATCTATACTCAAGACTCAAGATAGAAGCGAGATGCATTATATGCATCTACTCTTCTGCTGAAATTGTTAAGGTTAACTCTCTACAAAGATTATACCGAGTGCACGCCAGGAAGCAACGCCCTACTTTTATCAGACGACAGTTTATTTTTTTTATAATTTAACTTTTTTTTATTTATTTGTTACTTGCAGATTTCTCTAACTATCATTTTCTCTAGTATCTTTGTCGTTTGTGAAAAACTACTACGATTTAGTTTCCTGTTGTATTGGGACATTAACAGAAAGTGCGTTAAATTATAGGGATAATGATGTGAGTTTATGAACTCAATTGTGATTTTGAAAGTTCAACCTATGACCTTTAATGGCTTCCGGTTTGCATTGAATTTAATAGAATTAGCATGCAGAACAAAATATTGGACAACTACCGAAATATTTGAATGCTAACAATTTGGCTGCTTTCTAGTTGTCGGTCGGATAGTATGGGGTTTTAGCTTTTAACAGGAATCTTTAATGGTAGTGTGCTAGTAAGTGTGCCTATTATCGTGTTAAGATAGAGAGAGGAGAAATTGTACATTGATTAAAGCGCAATAGGCTGGTTGTTGGAATTGGAAGTCTGGCCGTATAGTAGGCGCCTAAATCAAAAACATATTTATTGGCACAGGAGCGTGACTAATGGTGATAAATTTTGTTTAATTACTAATCGCCTAATTTCCTTTTCAGAGAGAGCTCAGATAGGATTTCTCACACGTCCTATATTTTATAAGTTTATAGCATAGGACATTGTAGTGAATGCATTCTGTGTCTGGGCAATGGAGTCTCGTCCCGATTATTTCTCTTTAGAGCTAGCTCCTTCCTTCGTATGTGTGTGATATGATGTGGCCTTGTTTGCTACTAGAGATAAACAGTTGGTACATATTGGTGGACATTGTAGTAGAAAGTTGTATGTTGTATTTTGTTCCTGGTGTACTGTAGTAGGTACGTAAGTAGAGTAGAATCATGAGAATTTAGTGTTTAGGGAAATTTGTACAAAGTCCTGACGCATATCTATAAATCATGTGTAATCTATAAGGTACAGGCTGGTTGTGAATTTCTTTGTTCTTTTCAATGACCCCCTAATAGACGTGAGTTTCCATTAGCTAATTTATTAGCGAGGAAAAATTTATTCAGCCCTTTTTCTACAGTGCCTTCAAATGTAAAACATTCCTTTGTCATGAAAAGGGATTGAAGGGGAGAAAGTGTGCTATGCAAATGGTAGATTGAGATAAAGAGCGATAAAGAAGGCTAAAGAGAGGAAAGGTGGACGTAGTTATTGAATTCTCACAGTAAGGATAAGGGAAATGTGAACTACTTAAAAGTGTAATGATAATGATGCCTAGAGGATATGCATTCCTAACTGAATTTCAAGCTATTATTCCCCTGCCCTCCGCTATATATGCTTACTTAGGTCGGAGAAAGTTAACCCACTTGTGTAATAAAAGGATAGTTAACTGAAAGTGAGTCCCTACTTACTTGGTTATTTGAAGGTATATTGAAGATGTACATGCCAACAATAAGTAAGCATATATAATATGTAATGTATTTTTATGTGGACATGTAGATGTAATCTGTAAGTGCATTTAGGTAGTCTCTTATGTATTCTGCTAATATTGCACATTTGCCTCCAGTTAAAGTATCGACATACTTTTAACTCAGTCCTTCTCTCTCTCTCTCTACTTTAGAGAAATGCGTTTTCACATCTAAGGATGATGCCGTTGTAGGACACAAAGCAACGAACGGACCTCTCTTACTTCCTTTTGCACACTGTGTGAGTGTAAGTAAGTATGTGAGTGCATCTCTGCATATGTAGCATTCAATAAAGTTGAAAATTTATTAAGAATTCGGGAAAACGAAGTATCTTTCTCTATTTTAATAATGGACAACATAAGTGCTCTTATGAAATATGGAAATTGGCTCCCATCGCATCTTCTTCTCAATTCTCCCAGTTTGAATGAAATGCTAGGCACTTATTTATAGTGACGCGAGTCAGGACACTCACTACGCTACATGCATAACTATAAGTAAGTAGATATTATAGAAATATTTTACTAGCTATAATCATGGACTTTTATATGAGTAGGTAGCTATATAGTGGGGATGTGACCGTGCATTCAATTTCACTGCATCGGTTATTACAGTCATATACAGATATAAGTGTCTAAGTGAGCACTTGAAGTATCTGAAAAGGAACTGGAGTCCCATCCTTTGCTAACATCCTTTAGCGCTCCTTCCCACTCTTAAAAAGTGAAATAGAATATTGAATGTAATGTTGAAGTCTTTATTCTTTATCTTGATAGTGTAAGTCCCTAGTTTTCACGTATGACTTAAGAAAACGATGTCATGTCATGTTAAATACGGATAGATAGCACAAGTAAGAAAATAAGAAAACCTATATTATTAATAGAATTGCTCATGTCCCTACCACTTTCTTCTCTTTTGCTTCTGACGTCTTACAAGCATAGACTACACGAGGACACACTATCTTGAGGTAACTGTATAAATAAAAAGCCGCATATACCACACATAGGCGGGGATTCTAGACAAACGAAGATGAGAACTTAAAACTATATTTGAAGTAATGGAATGGAATGTAGAGCTCTTTAATGTAATGCGACTCAAAACTCAAGTGAAGTGAGTGAGCCGCATAGCTCCACTCACTCTCATCACCTCACTTACCTAAGAAAATGTGCTCGAGACGTACGTAACTAACGCCATAGCCTAAAAGCCTTATGTACGTTGAGTGATACGAAATTCTATAGTCAAAATTGGCATCGATATTTTATTGTAGATTGTGTTACATCACAGTCCATTACGAACCATAACATCCTATATCGTCGATGATATTATTACCTCTACGTCATTACATGCCCTTAATATCCATGTTATGTTTCACGAGGAGAATGGGGCGATACAGATATGGAAGTGCCGCCACACATCCCTCACTCACCGACTTCTTAATCGCCTTTCAACCACACTTACTCCACTATGTACTCTAACAATGACTGAAAGTGATTCACATCGTGACCTTATTTAACTTTCTACCATTTTTACGCAACTTTGAACAAAGTTTCATGTAGTTACCTATTGTTTTATAGTATCGTCTTGTTTATTTACCGTGATATACTTGTAAGTCTACCTTGACTAAGGCACAAATCCTTCCATTGATAGCTTACATAACTCAAAATACTTATCATAAATGGATATTATGATGTACTACGACCCTGATGTACTTTCAAGTGAAAATAAACATTGCTGACATTGTAGCAAATGCACCTATAAATGTTTAATCGTATGGAATAACTGCGCACACTTACACATAACTACCTACCAACCTACTAACTGACAGAATTTTGTGAAATCGCCACCCATTAGTACACAAAAAAGTATTTTCGCAACGATTTTCTTCAATATTGAAACCTTTTTTCAATATTTTAATAGCCAGTGTATTCACAGTGATAAATATATTTCGCTTGTAGGAGAGAATCACATACCGACTTTTTTATTAATCACTTTATGTTAATCATAGATCTAATCACTATCCTTGATATTGACCTACCGTTTAGTAGCATGTGGAAATTTTTGGAAAATGATCAGAAAATGATTAGTGTCAAACTGTTACTATATTGGATTTGAGTTAAACAAAGTCGAAAATCATAATAGTGAGCCATTAGAGTAGGCAGTTTTTATTTTCCGCAGGATGTATGCTAGTGAAAGTGCGTGTTGTAAAACAAAGTACAGTAAAAGTGTGTTATTAGAGAGAAAGGAATGAGAATGGCCGGGATGCGATATAGTTAAAGGTGTGCAGTTAAATTGAAGTACAAGAGCCAAGCAACATTATACATTGATATTGATGGTAGTAAATGATAAAAGAGAAAAGTGGCTAGGAACAGTAGATGAATAGTTATGTAAGTTGGAAATATAAACAGAGTATTGTTTGGTGTGTTAGTTAATATGTCACGTCATGTCCCATTTCATTGTTCAGCAAATGGTACTGTTGGCAATGTTCCACTTTCACCTTGTGATGTCCCGATAATATTTCTAGTGAAATGATGTGGACTGTTATTTGATGTTGGTAACTGACTTCCTCTGCATGATGGACTGTCACTTGTCTTTGTGTGGGTTGTGACTAGACCAGGCAGGCAGGCAGACATGACTAAAATTCAACTTTACTAACTTAACTACTTAACTCTGTTTTCCGTAGTTTATTTCAAAGGATGTTATTCCAGCCATGATTTATTCATAATAAACTCTTGGCTTAAGCTTGTCATGTTTCTGCAAAGAATATTCCGACAAAGGATTAAAGTTCCTAACGCGTGCCTTAATAATCTTCTCACCTTTTACTAAGACATTAACTACAATATTTGTGAGTGTACATACAATTTAGGTAGGCACACGGAAATATAGAGCATGAGTGCCATTTTCGTCCCACAGCCCTGTTTGCCATTAGAAGGATGAATTGGCCTCGATTTGCCATCAAACATTGTTGAGTATTTTGATGGATTGCAAAGTGAGTGACAATGACGGGCCAAATCCGTCTCACAAAGAAACGCTTAAATTTCTCGTGATTAGCTTATAAGAAGAAAAGTATGTTGCATTGGTCGGGAACGGACGTTGCCGTTCTGTGCTGAGTTAGTAAAAATGTCTGTGTAAGCCACACAATAGCCGTGTACTTAGTACTTATCCTTAGTCTATTTAATATTTGTACTTAACCTAATGTACAGAAATATCGCAATGCGTTAAAAAGCATATAGCGTGCTCTTATCACTTCATCGTGTGCATAAAATCCCCGCCTATCTGCGTTAAGAACAAGGCACTTTTCTACAATCAACTCCAACTCTAAATAACGATAACGACGTAGCTATGTATTTATATTTCATGAATCATGACATATACTATGTTTTTATGCAGCAAAACTGTCTCATGATTGCAATCATTTAAATAGGAATGGATAGTCAGAGAGGAAAGCAGGTTCACACACAGAAACTAGGTTCCCTAAATATTAGCCCTTTCTTTCTTCTGTTCTCGTTAAATACTCTTGCTCTATTTTGTCTTTGTCACCAGACACATGCAATTTCTAATAGACAAAGCATGAGAAAATACAATACATTAGGAAAACACACACACAGTGAGAGAGAGAGTGATGTAGGGAAACGAGTGTTTTGTTTACTTTACTGTTAAAACAACATGAACACTACAAATAGCCAGAGGTGGCTATTATACATACCTACATAGTATATATGTACAATTCACTATAAATGTATATATTGAGTCATATAAAAAGAAAATTATGTATGTATCTATAATAATGAGAGTTCTGTTTGACTACTTTATTAGGAATCTGCATTTCGAGATAAAAGTACTGCAGCAATAAATGCAGTCTACTACATGGAGCATTAAATAAATCCTATTTACATAGGAAGCAAGCACGAGACTTACTTAATAGTGTTTAGTGTCTGACCGTCGTAGACTCCTTCCTTCATCATTTGAACGCAACCTAGCTCTAGTGTATAAATAAAAGTCTGCTATCTATTTTATGACTCTACTGTAATTACCAAATAATATACATCGCGTATCAGTTAGTTTGTTTATAGGTGTTTCCCTTCCCTTACACCCAAATACTTGTCGCCATATTTCGTGATCATTTCCTTTTACCTGCAATTTTCTTGTCAATTAAGTCCAAGCCTTTTGCTTCCCAAAAAATACTCTTTCCGCGACAAATGAACCTTTTCACTGCAATAAACTTCTATAAATACTTATCATTAGCTAATGTTTCCTTTAGTATCTTTTGTGGCATATGCCGTATATGCATGTCAGCAGTGCTTAAATATTAGAAACTAATCATTACGACTCGGAAGCCCAGTTTCCCCTTTTTCATATTGATGACCTAGGAGAAGGGCGAGCGACCACAGAGAAGTTCCTAGCCTTTATCCTGTTTTACCATACGTAGTTTCCCATATCTATCCGTCTCTGTGCATATCATGGGACTTCATTCATACGACTCCCAGTACATGGATATTAACCATGAGAAATTTTTCATGTTTCAGCTTTTAAGTGCAACCTGCCTAATAGACTGGGAAATTACTGTATTGATTTCGTAGCTTTTTGTCTGCTACAAAAGGATTGTTTATGATAAAAATAAGAATATTTATCTCGGCACAGATTACGTAGTCATGTAGCCAGTCCTATCCACGTAAACACTAAAATGAGAGACTATTTATCAGAAATGCACGAAACCTTTTAGATGACTCATGTTTACAAATTATTTCCATTACATTACATACTTGCATGTTCGAACAATAAATAGGTAACTGTCCGTTCATCATAGTTATTCTAGCTCTAAATGTACTGCTAAAAGCCCAATGATAATGCATGTAATATAGATAGCATCGTAATGCATATCTTAAGTAAATACAAATGTCTACCTGCCTCTATCTCTATGTACTACGTAGTTGTTCAGAAATAACTCAAACCTTATATTTTCCTTGCAATTTTTTATTCACTTTCGAATATTCGAGAAAAGTCGGAAATGATATCCGTTTTTATGAAGCCAATCCAAGAAGAATTGACAAGAATTTTTATGTGCTTTCTGATATGCTTTTTTTGGCTTTGGGTCTAAATAATAAATATACTGCCTATGTATTAATGCAGATAAATCGAAATAGATAGACATTACTGCATTCTATGCACCTAAATCAACATTTGCTTCATTAGTAGAATGTGCTCTGTAACAAGAGTGGCTAAATATGAATTGAAATGAACATTGCGTACCTATCCACTGTATAAATATCAAGGTTATGAAGAAAAGCCACGGAGATTAAGGGAGGATAAGGAAAAATTAGAATGAATGCATAAGCTTTGGCATAAAACAACATTATAAATAGAAATAGGCTACCTACTGTAACTGTGTGTGTGGAAGGACGAGGGCTTTAAGCTAACGCTGCTGCTAGCAAAGGTGAGCTAAGTTTCCTAAGGGAGAACGGAACACCTTATGATGCAAAAAGAGTAAGCCAGGCAGAAACTATAGAGCAGGCATGGAAAGAAAATTCTTTACATTTATTCCTTATGGGGACTGCGCCTGTTCTCACTCTCTGTGCTATTGTGCTCGCCTTCGATGCAGATAGAAAGAAATGGGTCAGCTCTCTGTTAGTTAAACTCATAATATTATGTGCTGACTACTCACTCTAATGCAACTAGAACGAACCAAAGAAATATTCTCAAAAGAACACAGCTCGCAAAAGCTGAGGCTCTAGTTTTATAAATGGGAGACTTATTTCTTCTTAATAAAGGCAGTGGCGATTCAGTGATTGCAAAATACTCAATGCTGTGAAAAGATCCCTAGAATTAATTCACAACTACAGAATTCTACAGTTCTGTACATAGACAATTTTTATTCGGTTCAGTTCATGGTCACTTTCTAACAAAAATAACCATGCAGCGTAATAACTAATGAAATTATATGGTCATTATATGCTTTGTGATTAAATTGACCACTATCCCAAGGAATTAGAACTTAATCAACTGACAGGAATCTTAAAGCATCAGATGCTACTTCATTCGCTATAGTTTTTTTTAACAACTCGACATCATTAATATCGTATCGCACCAGCAATCGGAGTAACTTTCAAAAGAAAAGTTGGAGAAATTGAGTAAAAGTCAAATAATGAGATACGATCTCCTTCTATGGTACAGAGAAAAAATAGTAACGCAAAGAACGGTACGTTTCGAACGCATTTCTAGTCACAACAATATTTGTATAAGGAAATGTGTAGAAATAAAGTAAAGTACCTGGCTAGGTGCAAAGCTATTGTGAATATGGAGACGGTAACGGATGCTGATGTCGGCTCATATAATACATAGCTGACAAAAAAGAAAGGTATATCTCTGTTCTCATGTCCTAAAATGGGCCTTATTCTTATAGCATATTGAGTCTGTGATAGTTCGGGAAGGTTGTCGACGCTGCTGTAACTGTACAATTCCGGGCTTTGACATTTGACATGTCTCTAATAAAATAGAAGTTATTACAAAGCCCTCTGCCAGAGTGTGTACATATCCTGAGCAGCGGTATTTTTTTAGTCTTTTGGCTATAATATTATTTGTGTTGAGTGTAGTATATGTAGTGTCTAGGTATCTGTAAATTGGTAGCTCTGAATTGGTAAGTAGAAGAAGTGGGATGCTATTTGCCCGTGCGTATGCTTCACATCACATCTCATGAATAAATACAATGCTTATTGCTTGTTGTATTTTTCCTTTGTTTGTGAGGTTGCAAGTTCATTGGTTGTAAATGTAGGAGAGTGAGTCGAGTATGGAAAGAGAGTTAAGCCTCAAGGGCTCGACATAACGCACACAATGCACACTGCATATGTGTAGTGAAAGGAGGAATAAAAGTGTAAGTAATGTATTATTATTATTACAATAGGTATGCATTGTTAGGCTAAGTCATGACATGAAAAGCCAGGCCATCATGTCAAGTCAAGGCAGGCACTACTGTTTCATTGAAACAGTAACTAGTATGGAGAGCGGAGAGAAAATACGGGAATTTGTATTTACTAGAAGAGGTTGGTAGTTGGTGCAATATACGAAAGATGCGAAAGTTTTTTTCTTTCTAGAGATAGTGACCTACTTACTTATTGTCAGTGTACAGCCGTATTCTTACATTAGTAGGCTAAGTATGCATGTTAGGAGTAGGAGATACATATACATACTCCATGCTTGACATAAACAGGGAGCGAGTAATAAGAAAAGGAAACTGACTTTTACATGTACATACATGTATACTATCAACTGAGTTGTAGGGAAAGAAAGAGACATCTCCCATGCAATCGTCCAGATATATGTGGGTGCCAAATTAAATAGGCGAAACTCGATTTCCTTGAAAATTTATACAGGGATATTATGTAGAAAGAGCATGTGCAAAACTAGCCATGCAAGACATTATATAAAAAATGTGAAAAGAAAAAGTCGTAAAACAAATCGTACGTAATGTCGAAATGAAAACGAGCAAAGAATCCGAAAAGGAGCCTTTACAAACTGAGACAGAGACAAAAATACTATATAGCATGCATATGTACTAGTGGGGCAGAAGAAAACCCCTTTCTTAGGATACTTATGTAGGTAAGTATGTATGTACATACTCTGTTGATGTAGGATAAATATTATCTTTGCTATTTTTATAACTATAGACCCAACTTGTCTTTCTGCACGGGGCATAAGTAAGAAAGAACGTCTAAAGATATAAGTATATGCTCTGAATGCATTGGTACACACATGTGAATGTTCTTAAGTGTATCATTGCAAGATGTAGTAGAGCATGACATGAATTAGTCTGCTTTCTTTTCCTTACTCTTTCTACGTCCTACCCTCCTCCCCTCCAATAAGAACACACAATATGTACACTGAGGTACTTTAAAAATGCATGGAAGGCCAAGTCGATCCATTTGATGTTAAGACAAGGCTTAAACATATGCCAAAGTCAGACTACCTAAGATCGGACGAGAGATTTTTCATTTTCTTCTGTATACTTCATTTGATTGCACATTTATGATTCTGGGAAAAGGAGCTACAGCTGTAGAAACATGATGCTGTACATTGTAATATTATTATAGTGAACTTTCCCTTACTTAAGTGTGGAGGTAAAAAACGAGAAGGAAACATTTTTGGCCTACCTTAATAGTTACTGGGAAGTTCCCTAAATAATTGTGTGTGTTTTCTCGGGAAATGTATGTAAAAGTGAGAAAAAGAGCGGGTTATCTGTGTACATAAGTACATGGAAAATTCTCGTCCGAATTTGTACCTGCCACAGATAGTAAATGGTAGAAAAGATATAAATAGCATCTGTCTATCTGCAAATAGGAAAGTCTCAGGAGAAAGTGAGCTGCTTTCCCTTAGCTCATTCGGCTAGTACTATATATCAGGAAAAGTGTCTGTATCACTGTTAGGTATATTATATTACGTGCTATGTCATATTATGATGATGACTAAATTCAATGGCACTGTAGAAACCATTGGACTACCTATAGTACCTTTGCTCAATCTAGCAAAATGAATAGATGAAGGGCTAAGTCCATGAACAAAGCTAGGTAGCTAGTACATGGGAAGGAGTTCGCTAAGCTCATGATGGAATATTGATTTCATGAATAAATAATATGAGCAATTTGGTGTTGCAGAAGCAATAAACATCCCACAGTACAATCTTCACATCTTGCGGTCTGGGCTCAATATTCCTCTCGGAAGTAGTAGGCAATGTTTTTAATAGTAGTCTATACAGTCTAGTCCCGTACTTTTTCTCCATGCATGTTGCTTCGCCAATAGACTGCAAAAACTTTCAGTGCATTGCACCTTTCTGACTATACGTAAATAATATAACGATGTATTCTATACATAAGCTTGCATATATACGCTCTACTATACTAGCAACTGAAGAAAAAGTGAGCATATTATTATTCCGTGCGATTCCGACTGCATTTTCATTGCTCTGTTCTCCATGGACTTTTCCTTTTGCGTCGCAGCTTACAATTTATTTCCATAATAATGTAGGTAAAAGCTAATGTACAAATAAATTAATTGTGGCAAAAATGAGGGAGAGCGCTATGTTGAACGTGTCCACAGAATTGACATAATGCACAGAGGAAAATTAATTAAGTTTCGATAATGCATACGTGTAAGTAGAAAAGTTAACATTAGGGGGTTCCTGTTCCTGGACTTGTGTCATATATGCTAATGTATTTAGCAGATGAATAAATCTATGGAAAGTACAATGGCATGCATGAGTGAGTGCAATGCTCGGTTAGCTATTGCTATTTAAATATAAAGCAATGGCATGTGCATTACATCTGGAAAGTGTAAGGTAGCAGTTTCATTCAAGACATTCAGGAATTTATGAATATAGCTAGCTGATATATTTAGTTATTTCCCATGACATGGGATGCATATCTGAATGACATGACCAAAGTGTGCTGCCCTGTATCCTGTTTCGTTGATTACATTTGGCAAAGTAGTGAAAGCAATAGTAAGTGTCACACGATCTACTACATATTATTTGCTTGACTGTAATATTTGCATATTACATTAGTTATTGCGTATAGAACAAACATTGGTCTTTGTATGCACATAAATATTGCATCATTGAGTGGATGATGGAAGTTATAAAATGAATTGTTTACAGAAATAAAGTAAACATAATGAGTGTGCAGGGCTATGTATTTATATTTGTAATGCCTACTTACGTAAGACACGAATAGAAGTGTGGCGAAAGCCGTGTTTCATCACTTCAAACTCTATGTATTATGTATGTAGTATGAGTAAGTGCGGTGGTTATACCTTGTCATAGTAGAGGTAGAGGCGTATGTGTTAGTGTAGTTAGGTATGGATTTATATTGCGGTAGGTAGTCGACGGGAAGTAAAAACAGTGTCTGCGGACATGCGACAGACAGACATAAAAGGAAGTGAATGTTTGTAAGTAAGTATGTGATGTACGTGCTCATAGTGCATAATAGAATGGATGGATGAGACAAGACATGACATTTTCAGTTGAGGCAAATGTAATTCTGGAAATAGCTTCGTCCTCACTTTCCATCCCTCCCGCGTAGAGAACAAACTACACTACACACACACACACACACATATAGTAAGAGTACATACACAAACTGAGAGAGAGTGAGAGAGAATCTTTGAGTGAACCCTTGCCGGTTGCATGCCTCTTCTCTCTTCCCTTCCTTTTTCTCGGCTCAGTTCTCAACTGCATTGCTTTTGCCTCCTCTTACCACAAGCAAAATGATTTGACTGTGTTGTGTGTGTATATGCACTGGTCCATCCAAACACACTTGCCAAGCTGTCAACGCTCAAAACGGAAAAAGATCGGAATTTTCAGTATTTTGGCATGATGAAAGTATATGTGTTATCATGTGTGTTGTGCTGTAATGTATTTTAAGCACGGAAGTAAGTAGTGTGTGCAGCAGACAATGGAATAACGTGGGTAGGAGCTAGGAGAGAGGAGTAGAATGTGTGAAGTATTCATGGGCTATTTTGTGGTCAACTTGGGTGAGTAGTTGGCACTTATTGTTCCAGTTGAAGGGGAATTGCTGAAGGGCAGGCAGTGCAATGCAGATGCTCCGCTTATTTTTAGCCACATAGCATCAGCATCTCCACACTCATGTCGGCAGTCAACTTTCTAATGTAAAACACTTTGCTTTCTGTTGACTGTCGGCATGAATTGTGCAGAGCACTAACATAATAAGTGAAGCCAAAGCTGGTCGACCATAACAAAACCCTAACAGCCGATGCGAAATGAAACAAAATTAACATTACTTGTAATTTGTAGCCGCTCCTCTGTCTTCTCTTTGGATACACGTTGTCAATTTATAATGATCTATTATGTGATATATCGTGGCTGTTCTGTTCTATATAGCTGTCTCTTGTCTTCCAGTTGTGGAGAATCATAGAAAATTCATTATAAATGCTTAAGTGTGGTGACCTCTAATCCGTGGCTTTACACTTCACTTCAGATACACTTCTCTTCCTGAATTGCTTGCAAGGGAATGAGGAAGTCTGCTGGGGGAAATTATTGGAAAAGTTACAGTTGTGCAAAGTCGAGATAAGTGTAAAACGAACACAATGCCTCCTGCAGTCCAATGACTACGCATTATTACTACCTACACTACGCACTTCTCTGTATATATACACGCATTGTGAATACATAGCCTTTCATGTGTAACATGTGTATCTGAGCTTATAAAGTATCGTTTGTCGAATTGGAAATGAATTGTCCTCTCCTACATGTACATACTGGAGTAGGTGAGGAAAGTTGTGAACGAAAACGGTTATGGAACAATATAAACGACTTCGGGCAACGGTCTCATCTTTCATAGTCACTACTAACTCTCAAAACTGCCAACAACAGCGGTCCTATAAATAATGCTAGTAGAACAGTAGAACAACGATAACAAAATATCCTCGTGTGTGTACTATATACGTGAATACAATCTTCCGCGATCTGTTTTCTATAGTAAACATTATTATATTATATGATCATAGATAATGCAAGTAGGTACTATATATAATATACACCTACATATATGGATAAACATGATACGTGCCTTATTTTATAAGATAAAAAGGGATTTACAATCAAAAGTGAACATTTCACGTACATATATACCGATTCTGTCATATACCACGAGGAGAAAGAGAAACAATACACGCGCTAAGCCTATATAGTGCATATAAATGTGATACACAATATAAATGTGTACAATGTGTAGGTACACACGGGTATTAGAATTGTGAGGGTAAGGAGAAATGATGGTCAGGACGATGTGGGTAATATATTTCCACAAATTCCATGTCCTGTCCGCACACACAGTCGTCACACCCTCAATAATAGCTAAATAGCCAAAACATTCTCAGCATCTGAATGGTTTGTGGTTTCCTTCTGTTGCTTGCTCTTCTCGATTGTATATATTATTCTATGTCCAAGCATCAATAGCTTTTTCTTCCCTTGTGTAACTCTGTGAAGTGTCTATAGCCAAAAGTCAACTCAACTCACATCAATTTCATTGCATTTCTATTTTGGATTCTTCTATGTTAGTCGCTAGCCGATTATTTTCTATTAGCAGTTGTGTACACTTGTACGATATCTTTTAGTGCGTAGTGGATGCTAGTGTATTATTTTTTTCTGTTATTTGCTCAGCCAAGCCATGCCAATTCACTTTTACTTTCATTTTTCTCCCCTTATTTTTCCATTTGAGTTATTTACCGTCAAACGCTTTCACTCACTCTCCCACACAACAACAAGAACAAAGTTAAAGGCCAAGAATAGCACAAATACATAATACTAAAAGTTTAGGATGGAGAAGATGTCGTTTCTTAACTCATACTGCTACTGTTGCTTTCACTTCTTTCTATCCCTACATAGAATTCCTTTTTTCTGCAGGATGGGATCTTTACTTCTTGGATTTTGTTTGTATGTGTACTTATGTCTAAATTAGTGGCCATTTCACTCCTATAGCATTGTAGGATGGGATTCTATGTAGTTTTCTATGTCTAGATAGTAGCACGCGTATATTTTATGTATATGGTGGCAGATAGTAGTAGTAGGGATATTCTTGGACTTATTTCTCCGACTGATGTGACGTGTGTGAATAGTCTGCATAGGTGAATTGTTTGTAGACTCCTCGGCACACATAACTGTACTCCGACCACGAGATCAGACCAATGAAATTGAACGCTTCAACAACTTTTCCCTTTTGCCGACAGAAGTGGAGAAGAAAGTTCAGTCAGTTCAGCATAGTTTTCGTTTTTCTTATGCCGAACTTGTTTCTTTCTTCTTGTTACAAATTAGGAAGTTTTTACTTGTTTCTTTACACGGAATTCATGATTTTGTCCCATTTCCTATAAATAAAGAAAGCTATAAGGCCACTGGAGTGACTGACTGACTTTTTCACCACATCCACACTAACTGTCCCTTCTTTTTCCCTATTTGGGTTACTATACTAAGCCCTTGCTTTATATAAGGCAACCGTGACAAGTATAAAAATGCGCAAAAATGTAGGAGCATGTGGTGTAGCTAGCAAATGGCTCATATAGTTTCTATAAATAAAAGTGTTCCACTCCTGCATAGTTTTTGGCATGATAAATGTAAGGAAGGTGTGTGTAGCTTAATTGGTAGGGAAGTTATGGAGGAAGTTAAATTTGATTGGTGTGGACGTTATGTAGATACATTAGAGTAACGTAGTCTGTCTTATCTTTGAAATTGAGTTGATAAAGTTTAAATGTAGTGCAGTGCGTGCGTTTAAGTGTATGAAGATGATTGCTTCAAGTCCATACTAATTTGCTCTAATAAGTTCCTCGCTTTCGTGCCCGATTTCTTAATTAGTCATTTTTCGTTTTTTGAGATACTCTAGAGAAAGGGGGCATATTATTTTTAGCTTTGTAATTGGCTAGCGTGTGAGATGAATATAAAATTTTGTCACACCCACAACCTGACAATAAAATACAATTTATGGACTCCTCTTACCCTCCCGTAATCACCTTTTTTAATCTTCTACGCCTGTTTCTTTTGTTCTTCCGCCGAGTTATGGCTGTTGTACTGAATGTTTTACTGCTTTCCTCCTCTCCTGTCTCTCTCTGAAATCTACGAAAGCTTTTACTGTTTTACTGCCGAGCCTTCTGCTCACAGACCTTCCTACTACTAAGCTCCACATGTTTACTATGCATGTTTAACTGCACAAAATATATATAAAACCCGACACACTCTCGTCTTAGGCACATAACTAGGCAAAATGCAAATAAAACAGAATCTCATTCTATTACATGCTTCACTCTCATATCATGTGATATTAAGATTTCCTCTCTGAAAGATCATTCTGTCTCTTGGTTTCACTTTAACTAAAAGTGCTCTTTTCCTTCATATCAACAAACATTTCCTAATGTACTTAATAATAATTAATTAAATTAAAGTATGCACTCTAATCTAATCCGAATTTTTCTTTTCTATTTGCAGGTAAGATCGAAATGTTCCATTTTGTTGTTTTTCCTACTACTACTAAGTACGTGAACAAGTCGTTTGGCTCCCTAAAACCAAAAGGTACAATCATACAATCTCATCTTAGATTATAATGTTCTTTGCTTAATTCATTGAAGATTCAGTTATTCAGGCGGCTAAATTAAAAGATAAGTAAAGTACGTAGTTGGTGAAGATATTAGAGGGGGAAAAGGTCATTAGATTTTCAAGCATCGTCCTCGTATACCTAGCTATCAATTTATTTGAGTTAGTTCTTAGTTTTAGGAAGTGGAGAGGGGGAAATGTCTTTGAAGATGATTCTCGGCTAAGTATTAGTATAAGTACTTGTAATGTACATGCTAGTGGAATCCACAGAGGAATTGATGAGAGATGAACAAGCCAAGGTTCTCTACTTACTACGGACTTGCTTGGATTTCATTTACTCACTTATTCGTTGGGTCATAGTAAATGAAGTGAAGAAGTTAAGGCGGAAGAATAGCTGAGGCAAAGGGAGGCAAGTGAGTTGACTTGTCTTTCCTGACTTTGGTTCTTCCCCTCGTCTCTCAAATCTACAGGGCTGTCCCACAGGGAATCCGGCAGACAATTGAGATTCAAGGGACGCAAATTGTCCAAATGATGAGATGGGAAATGTTGAGTAGAGTTGAATGTAGGGCATCGCGATGGCTAAAAGTTACTTGGCTCGTTGCACTCTATTTTACAGAGGAAGAACATGCTGACTTAGTCTATAACACTCTCCTACTACATGCAAAGATCATATATCTATTGACTAACTCAGAAATATACATACATGCATCTTATAAGAGTTAAACTATTAGACACATACAAAGTATTGAACTGAAAGTAGTCTCAAATCATGTGCATTTAAGAGTTAAGATATTAGTAGCTATACACTAGCATTTTCTATATTAGCGTACTATTTAAGTTTCTAAGTAGACAGATAGAGGAAAGATAATATTACAAGAAGCCAAGCTCCGGATGCATGAATGACATGAGAACTAACTACGAAGCCTTATGTTACAGATAGCACATTCATGTGCGTATTATAATGGCAAATTGAAATAACGGAGTAGAAACTAAATGCTACAGTGTTTCTTATAATCTTATAGTAGTTTGGATTTAGATATAATTTTCCAAGAATATAACAAAAGAGTGTAGATATGAGGAGGAGGAGGAGTAGATAGGAGTCAGAGAGAGTGGACTGGAGAAGGAACGAGGCCTTCCTCCATCCCTTCCTTGCCAAAAACTTGCTTCGTAACAAAGTTCGAGAAGCCTTAACTCTTTCCTTCTCGCTTTACAAAGGCTTCTATGTCTTATTGTGTTACTCTCAACGTCAGTCACTCAGTCACACAATCTAATGCTCAGCTATTTTGTTTTCTGGCAAAAATTCCTCGTCGTATTGTGATATGTTGTCGAGGGGAAGACTCTAAGCACATATTATTATAGTCTTCTACTATTCCCCCGTATTAAGTACCTACCTACTATGAAAAATTAACAGTGTCTGAATTTATAGCCATTAAACTGCGTCTAATGCATTGTATAAATAGTAGGGAGTTATATAGTCATGTTGTGTATGCAAAGGGGATTGTTTTTATTGTGTCTTGTGTTTTGACTGTGCATCTCATATGCATACCAAACATTGCTAAGCATTCCTTTTGTTTATGCTTGCTTTTCAACTTCCTTATTTTCCTTAGATATCTGCACATAGTTTTGTACACTTGTTTTGTTGACTAAAGACAATTTTAAGTTTTATGATGCAGCCCGTGTTATAATTGGTAACAGTAGCACTAAGAAATATCGATCGTGATTGCTTGTGTATCGAACTGTTTTTTATAGTGTAGGACGGGCTTCTATGATTAGTTATGTATGTACAACAGTACAACTACATGCCATATTTGGGGTCATTTATTTAGCAACTCATTGTCAAAGCAAACGTTTGAGGCAATTTTTAAATTTTGGAGAGGTTGTGTCTGTATGTGTGTGGCTTTTGGACTTTTTTGCTCTTACAGAAATTGATGATCAATTATACAAGTAGCCTTCACTTTTAAGTCGGTGGTAAATACAATCCATATAAAAAATGTACATACTAAAGGTGAAAAGAGGTTCCCCGAAGTTTTGATGTTGATACAGGTCAATATTTACCATCAAGATAGTTGTTGTTAGTTTTTGTTTGTAAACAACATTTACCTTTTTGCATATTTAGTATTTGCAAAAAAAAAAGAAAACATCTTAAATATTGTATTGATCAGATATGGTATACATTTGGCAAGTGTTTAAGTGGATTGGGCAACATTTGTATGCAGGAATAATTTACCTTTTTGTGTACATAAAGAAAGTAGGTAGACAAAGATTTATAAAATGTGCTTGAGATTTCTAAATAAGTGCAATTTCAGCATCCGCTGCTGCGACGAAGGATGCCGGATGCAGTTTTAGTGATGTATCGCAGATGCTTGAGGCAAAATATTGTGCAAGAGGCGAATACTTAGTTTTATAATCTAAGTTTAATGTTATTTATGTGGCATTTCAATAGTGTGCGCAGCAATGCAAATATGCATTTTATAAGTATCAGTGGTTTAGCCTTAAGTGCATACATGTTTTTTTCATCTGTGCAAAGGAATCGTGCCCAAGGCATTAAGTTGGCCTATTTCGACATGAGTATATAGTGTAGGCTTTAGTGACAGCAATGCAAGGCTTGCAAGAAATGGAGGATAGTTTTGAATATTTTAGGAGATAAGAGTAAAATGTGGAGTAGAGAGAGTGATGCAGTAACCCAGTTATCTGTTCCGACTTCAGATGAGCTCCATTTCCCCATTTATTATGCTAGATACCTTTCAGATGCAGAAGTAGCGCCTAGGTAAATAAATATGTGTGTCTTGCATGAAGTGCCTGAACAAAATAATTCTGGCGATGACAATATCCCTATGTCGAAATTAATTGAATTCTTCCGTATGTCTATGTTTCCCAGTTTTCTCTCTCTACAGTGAAATCGAGTCAGCACAACGAATTGCTCTTTCGGAACCACATATGGATTTGAAGGCCGGATTTCCACACTAGGATTTTCTGTGTGAAGGAAAATTATATTCGTCTCTCTGTAGATGTACTAACTACAAAGAGCATAATAATGGTAGAATGGTTGTTTTTCTTTTGGAAGAAGAACTGCAATGGAGCAGTGCCTGCCAAATTACTTTACGGGGAAATTGTAGATGCAGATGTGAATTTGGAGATAAAGGGGGCATTTTAGTTTTCGACTGTAGGCTTGAGTTGCTAAATCTTATTTCTCTCATTACACAGTAGTTGTATTTGTATAGTAACGACGGATGTAAGTTGTAGTTGGTGCATAAAAGTCATGAGATGAATGTCAACTTAATTTAAGAGTCACTAAAGGAAATGTACGGAAGATTACCTGGACAAGAAGGGAAGAAAGAGAAGAGTTGAGAGGGAATATTGTTGAATTGGGCGGAGTGCCAGGTTGTTTTTATTGGTGACGCTACTACTTACTAGAGGCAAAGAGTTGAGCATCATCGCTATAATATTGTAAAAGACAAGGTATGTGTCTATTAAGTAGATAAGTGTATCTGTGTGTGGAGCTGGATGAGGAAGTTGCGACATTTCCCTCCTCGTAACAGTCGAGCATAAGATAAAACTAATTTTTTTGTGGTAAAATATGCCAAGTACCTCTCTAAATGCTCGTTGAGAGAGGTTGGCAACCTAATTTTAACTTTAACCTAACGATGAGTGCCACTCCCAATGCTCTGATGTATTTGTAAGATTGCTCATTGAAATTACACCGCCTCTGCTCTGAAAGTTTCGGGGAACCGTGTAAGCCGTCATGCTTCTTCTGATGGTTGAAAATAGAATAATTACTTCACATCAAGTTACTCCTTTTTTACAAGTTGGCAAAAACTCTTGTTGTCTTCTCCTCAGAGTTCAGTTGACTTGACTTGCATGACTTCTCTGTCTTTTCATTACAAAGGCTAATTTAACTAATACATACACACAGGCTACACACTACACGAGAGGGGAGAGACAAGACAAGACTTACAAGACAACACTCGACCGACAAATGTATTCTATTTAGCAATCGAATTTATAGCGATCAATTATCACTCGCATACGAAACACATTAACAGACTTTATGTTTCTCCCACTCACTTCACTCACTCCGCCATCCCATTCCTCCTATCAAACTACCAACTTTTATTTTAATCACAAACTTGCATACAATTAGAAAAATATACATACGTCTCACTCTCAAAGAAACACTCAGCACACTCAGCAAGGAAGAATCCCACCCAAAGGCTCATTACATTTTATTTCCCCTTTAAATTCTATTCAGTTCATTGGAAATCTCGTAAAAACTCTTCTCCATGCACAAACTCCCAATCCGTTACAGACTTGACGACTTGACTAATGATTTCTAAGTTGTTTATGGTCACTCTGCAGAAATTACGATTTTAAACAAATGAGTTGCTAAAGGACTTGTTTAGTATCACTATAAAATATATATCTTCGCTACAGGCATAAAACATGCGGCAATCATTTCTAAATTAATGTCCTTGCTCTCTCCGTTCCGAGTAGTAGCAAGCAACTATACTTCTGTAGTTATCCATAAGACTCTCGACTCTAAAACGATGATAACGGATGCTTATACTTTTTACAGAGTGTTGAATGAGTTTCTCTTCTGTCATATCATAATGCTGGGATGAGATAACACAAAAGGAAAAGTTGTCACGACCTAAGTGCACTATTTGCAATTTGCAACGTTGTTGACTTGTCATGACTATCTACACGTACACATACACAAACAAACAAGAATGACGAGAATCGTCCGGCTCTTTAACTCTGCCTCGTTTAGAAATGTCTCTATATAGTCTCTACCATTATTATACAATAGCACGTTCCCTATGTCTATTACAGAAGAAGACAAGGTTGCTACATATTTTTAGGTAGTGTCTTAGTGCTATAAGGAAGCCAGTCTGGCTATGGTTTGGTGAAAACCTCCTGTTTATGGTCGACAAGTTTTAAAGTGTCTCGCAAATTGAGAAAGTTTGTAGAAAAGTAGTGCCTTAATTTTTGGCTTAGTACAAATTGCTGAAAAACTCAAGTTCTCTAAAACACGTTGCGGTTTCTTTCAACACGTACTACCTATAGTCACTACCCTCGCCTGCTTTAGTAGACACTGTACGTAGGTACCTATTGAATTATATGACCTCCTATAGTTTTCTGTCCGCTGTGGTACAAAAACCTAACCTACCTTGCTATTACTAGAGTTACTTCCGTGGTTATTACTCTTTTTACTAATACCAATAGGAACGTATTCAGGAAGTTGATGGTAAGGGAAAGTTTCAATGTATAAACTATAAACGTGTATGTATGGGGAATGTTGGCCTAAGGTCTTCTTAGACTATTAAAATCGTCAGGTACACTATATACTTTCTTCCTGTGTGCTTTAGTCTTTTAAGTTAGTTGTTAGTTGGTGTGCATGGAATGGCCAGAGAAAGCCGGACGAGAGCAATGGCACGAAAGACAAAACGTGGAAGCCTTGGAATAGAAAAGAATGAACTTTTTCCAGCCAGCTCAATTTTGACACTAACCCTAATCGTATAAGGAGAATTTTATCCAGTTCTTTACTATTGCAGTGGTAAGGTAACGTCCTTCCTTTTAGAAGAGAGTCCTTGAGCACAGAAGAATGAAACAAGTGAATTTCCTGGAATTACCAATGTAAATGTATGTAAAAACCTGAAAGAAAGTTTAATTGAAAGGAGCGAGAGAGTAGGAAGGGAACAAATGAGTAGATATTCTCTCTCTTATTTCTTGTGCAAGCAATTACAATTTATTTTTCCTGTCAGGTTACTTTATAGCCATTTGTCCATTACAACTATATGTGGCTTTGTATAAGATTTAAAACCATGGAGCTAGTAAATAGTTTATGAGCTCTGAATGTACCACAGTCTAACGAGATCCGACTTTTAACAAAGTGATAAACTCTTTTACACTGATTTAGTCTGCAGGATTTTAAAAGGAACTGTCGGAAATACAAGGCAGTAAACTAATTAGAATATTCACTCAGAGCCTATAGCTATATAGCATAAATTATAGTGCATATCATCAAGTTTAATTTAAATTGTAGCCTCTCTCTACCTTATCTTTGAGAAAAATATTTTGGCAAAGTTTCAATTACAGAGAATTAATAAAGGTTGAGTGGTTATAGTTGGATTTGAGAGGGAGACAAGGATAAGGACTGCTCTATTTACTATTTACTAAACATGTCTGTGCAAGCTCAGATTGAAAAGTGGAGGAAGGACGTAACTTAGATTTCGGATGTTCATGTTAATTCCAAGTTAAAAGTTGACTCTCCAGAAAATCAACATGAAGAACAGGGACGTGGCTCTTTGAAAATAAATGCATTTAATCTATAGTAGTGTAGCTTGTAGTAGACTCTAAGTCCCAACTTTCTTCACGACTTTTTTTACTCTGGTTGTTAAGTTGTTTTAAGAGAGACACGGACGGAGAGCCCATTTCAAAGGAAAGAGAGAAAAAGTTGCACAGGACTACTAAATAAGCTAAATCGTCTTTTTGGATACACATAAACTTTTGTTATACATAATATAGCACATAATGCGTGGATTGTATTGTAAATATATGCATGCATCTCTCTCTGGCGAAAATAACTACTACGGAAAGACTAATGTAAAATTAAAACTACAAAGAAGTGGATAGAGTGTGGTGCTGGATTTTTAGCTTTCGCGTAGCCATGCTTGACTAAATCAAAGCGAATTTATTTAAGTAGATGTGAATGTATAAATAGTAGTTGCTGTAATATATTTCTATATATTCATTCAGTTACCTTGTGTTCTTGATATAGTCAAATCGGTTTAAGCCAAAGAGGAAGTTTCAACCAAAGCTTTTCCTCTCTCTATATCTCCAGTGTGTGTTATACATTATCATTTTTTCCTTGAATACTTTCAACTTTAATTTTTTCCTCTACTTCCTTTCCTCTCAGTTCCCGAGTGAAGTGAACCCGAGTCAATTTAAGTCTCTGCTCTTGTTTTTAACGTATTCTGTCTCTCCCGCACTCGACTGAACTGAGGCGATGAAGAATTTATTGTTCAACTCGTATAATAAATGCAGAAAGACGGAGTAGCGCCTACAAAAGAGAAAAATGTATAGTGTGACTTGACATAGAGACACTCGCTACACGTTACGTACATACATACAACACAAAGCTAGCCTATAACTTTATCCTAGTCGAACTTGGAAGGAATTACAAAGTGAGTTGCTGAATGTAATGCAGTAAAATTCAAAAGAGAGAGAGAGAGGAATGAAAAATAAGGTCTTCGTCCTCACGTTTTGTTTTCCTTGCAACTTTTGTTTTGGCTTCTCTTCCCTGTGTTTTTGTTGTCATCTGCCTCTGGTACGTATGCTGATAGCATAAGCAGAAAATAGAGAGGAAAGCATATGAAGCCAAAACTATAATAATTTTCTCATTACCTACCGCAGAGACATGAGAATATATTGTAATATGATGCAATCCAAGATGCAGATACGCTTTAACGGACAAAAAATTACATGATTGCCAGTGCTACTTAAAAATTACACTAACTCGATGACACATGTAACAGAGCACAAACACATAACAGATCTTGGAAGGAAAGCCGTAACTATTTAGAATGCTGCGATAAAACTTGGATTATTCATGCTAGCGAATATAGTGCTACTAATAGCATTAGTCTTTTTTTAGATTTTATAGTGCCATTTCTAGCTCATCTCTGTTTTATGCATGGTAAGATTTTTTTTAGCAGGTGATCATTATCCCTGGCTATTAGTTACTTTACAATTCATTTTATACTAATTATCCAATTAAAAGTGCAAGGGAGATTGTAAGAATGGAATTTTGACGCTAGACTGAGCTGGAAGGATCCTGGAAAGATGATATCTGTGAAATGGGAATATTTTTTACTAATGGATTATCTCTTAGATTTTATATATAAATCCGTTATGTCATTTCTACTGTCAGAAATAGGATCTGGGTGCTTATGCTTATAGAGAAGAGAAGATCTTACATGTTATATGACATTTTATATGATTTTGTTGGAGAAGAAAAGGTTTGCTTTGATTTAGTCAAGGAGTCTCGTCTCCTTATAAATCATGCTGTAATGTGCGTATGAATGTTTAGAGGAAAGTATTTATGGATTGAACGACTCAGGATGACATGTCAAAGTACGTAGCATATCACATTGTATTGCTTTTCCATGTTTTCCAAGATATTTCACAAATAAGTAGACGGAGGGAGTTGAGAGCATAATGTGACTGACTCTCCAATGAATGTCTCGTATAACTCTCATCGCTAAACGTCTGCATTTCTACTGCATGAATGATGTTATTGCTCAAGTAGAACTAAACTATTCCATTAGTCTTAAGAGAAAAATCTTCTCTTGAATTGTAATGCATAGCTATTTGTAGTTACATAAGTGTAGCATGTCGAATAGTAGAGACAAGAAATTATGTAGGAAATAAGTAGGTGCCTGCCTATGCAAATCTAGAGCGGAAAGTTAAATCTTGTGAAGGAAAAATTTCTTCACATTTGATTCGACAATCTTGGGAATTCCGTTTCAGATATTCTTTTGAAGCATTGACTTCCCATGTTTTACAAATTACCAAAACTAATCTGATTATTATAGAGGAAAGAGAAAAGTTTGTTATCTGACAAGTTGAAAGTTTGGACCGTTTCACCAAAAAAATACGTAAGTAAACAGAATTTTTCAAAAGGGCTAATGCAGACAAACTTCAACTCTACTTCTCTTCTCGCTACGTGAGAATTGGGGATTGCTTTTTTTGTTTGTCAGACTACTTCTCTAAACACAAGTACTTTTGTAGTATATAGCGAGCGACTCCTTCAACTCGTATTCTTGTGGACACCTGAAAAGTGAAAAGTCAAAATGTTCCCAGAAAAAGTTACAAATTAAATTTTTCCGAGGCGTAAATCAATGTGTCCATTTGGAATGCAGGAACAATTTACCTGTCAAAAATCATATAAAATGCACCAGAATACATAATCCACTCTGGAGGCTCTTCTTTCTCCAGGAATTCCTTCTCTTATACTCCTACAATGTTACATACACTTGTTTTTGTCACATTTTGTCTGAATTCGTGATAACTTTTAGACTTCCGCTACGAGGAGTTTAACTTTTCTAACAATAATGCTCTGAGTGCTTCGACTTTTTTGCATTTGGTTAACAAACCCTCCAACTAACCGCTCTTTACTTTTGTTCAGCGTTTGGTTTTAAAATCCACTCTATCGATAGGCATATACAAACGGTACACTGTACCTCAATAAATCAATAAACTTTCTTGCATATAGACGAGGCATATAGACAATGCTGTGTTTATTCCGACTTTTCATACATCATTTTAAGACTATTTTTCACCTTTCTAAACCAATTGAGTCTAGACTATTTTATACAAACGCAGACAGCAGACCATAAATATATCCAGTCAAAATCAGTTTACTTTGCCATTTTCCATTCTTGCTCTTTTTCACTTTTCTTCCTACTAATTGCGCATGAAAAATTTATTGAGCAAAAAGTGTACTTGTCTACGAAGGAAAAAATCTATTTTTAAGAGCAATCCTTGATGTAGCAAGTGGAACCTATGAGCGTAGGTGGGATAATTGGGCCACTGTCTCAATTAGAATGAATTAATTATCATTGCTGTAGCAAAGTAGCATGCTCACGCTCAGTTCAGCAATAATGACTACTAATGACTGTAAATGTGCGTATTTAATTACAATGTGCAACTAACAACCAAAATCACAGACTTCGAAATGTATTATCACGTGGGTATCTAAATCACATAGGACATTATTTATCCGTGTTAAGGTCACACAGTTGTTTCATGAAAAATTCAATGAAAAATTCATTTTTCTATCGTTTACTCCTAGGAAAATTTGTAGAGTAAACACTGAGATTAAAGTTTAAGGGTTTTGAGAATGGCCTTTAGCATTTTGAAATCGTTTCTTAGCACGAAATTGTTTAGCTTTCAACGACCACACAGTGGTCATTGGTTTGTAGTAGACACTCGTTAATTAATGTATGTACGGCTGCAAGGATTTTCCATTTGTGCCACGATTGAACACATGAATTATACATTGGTTTTGGTTTTGCTGTTATTAGTTTTCCATACGTCATTATGATTATAAGTAGTTTCTTGTGTAGAAAATTGTTTTGTGATTAGAGTTTTGGTGAAAGTGTAATGAAGAGAGCGGTAATAAGGTTGCAGAATAATCTTGTTGGTTGCAATTCTATAAATAGTCGCTACGTGATGACAGGTCCACGTTATTACTTACAGGCTAAATATATTAATTCGGTTCTAGTCCGTACCGTTGGCTTTGGTTTCACGCACAATCTCTTTTCATTATCTATTCTGTCGTGTAAGGCTAGAAATAATGGATTTGAAACGTGAAGTCTTAATCGCTTAACTTGCATCTATATTCATGAATGTTGTCTTGTCGTTTTTCCATTGTCCACGTACATGACAGGAAGACAGGGAAAACACTTTAGTATTTTATTCGCCGTTCCTTCCAAGGATCCTAGAAGAAACTAATAATAGATGTAATATAAGTGGAAAGTACCTATAAATAATATTTATGGAGTATATTTGTCTGTACAGGTTTAAATGGGAGGGAGCTAGAGGAATATAGGACCATAAAAGTTTTATACATTCAGAGCTGAGTAATTTAGTTTTGCTAATAACCCAAGAATGGAAAAAGTGAATCAGCTCCTACTTACTAATAGAAGTTAGTCGTAATAGAAGTAGAAACGAGGAGTGCCGAGTGGTTGAGAAAATCCGAATCCAAATCACATAGACACTTGCACGTACAGCACGTCAACTCAATCTATCACAAGCAATATTTACACTTTTTCCCTAAGTGAATAGCTTTTAAATGTCACGCTTGAGTTACGACGAAGCCAGCAATATAAACAAACACGAATTCTGCTAATGCTCTCGTTATGCTAAATCGTAAGGCTGGGTTGGGCCAACCCAAAGCCAGACCGAACCCGGGCCGACGAAAATTTATATGCGTGCAACGCAATGTAGCCTCCTAAAGTAGGCATCCTACCCCAACGCTTGCTTTTTCAACCCTACTATTTATTACCAACGGAGCAATTCGAATAGTTTATTTTAAAATTCGGAGTTTCTACTCAGACTTCGCTTCGGCTCAATTTTAATAGCTTTACACATGTGAGCATTAGAATAGCTCCCATTTACATCAAAAAAGAGTTTACAACAGATATGCACTTACATTTTACCTGAAGTAAGAAACAAAATGAGAGAGAGCGACTGGTATCTACTTGCTATCGTTAGAAAAATATGCCATTTCTCTAAGCGGAATTTTACATAACGACATCCAACCCAATTCCACTTAAAATTGCATGTCTTCATCTGAATGTAAGTTAGAGTAGAAAAGTAGAGTAAGTAGCTCATCTGATGCAATGGAAAGTTCTGATGCACACAGAAGAAAATAATATAAAAGTGAACTATCAGATTTGTAAGTTTGTAAGTGCGGAGTATTTTTACGTGCATTTCTCAATGTACATGTCAGAGTCTGAGAGTGTAGAAAGAAGAAGAGCTATTGACTAGTTTTAGACTAAGCTACTTTGCTCTACAATGTGTACTACATTTTGGAATGAGAGAGAACAACTTTCGGGTGCTTTGTAAAGCTGAGTGTTTTCTATTTTATTGTGAGTATTTGTACTGCATAGAAAATAGAGTCTGTCTGTGTAACAACAACAACAAGACGATTCCCTCTCTTCTGCCTTCTCCTTGTGTACTCTCCACTTTACGTAGATTACGGCGAATAAAATGAAAAAAGAAATCGTCTCGAAAGTTGTCGATGCTTTTGAGAAAGCGATCTTGAATCTGGCAATTTCTTCTTCTTTTCAGTCCTGTCTGGATTACATTGGCGAAAAAGCATTACTAAACTCCAAGACTCGAGTACATGCACATAGGGAACTGATTGGCATGAGCAGAAAGTAGCGAGTGGAACGAAAGATTCCGTTGAGTGTTGGATTGTTGCTCTTAGAGTGAAGTCTTGTGTAGGGAAACCAACTGAATATTCAACGAGCGGGTGACAAAATACGGAAATCTTTCAATGTCTCCCTCATGATAGTGTTAATCTATTTTTGAGTCTCTACATTCACTCCCATTCCCAACTGCATAGCCCAACAACATACAAACGTCCCATATACTACTGCTACTAGTCAAACAGCAATGGATATTTCTTGCCGATCCCTATCTCTGATTCTATACTCCATCACGTAATGGTGTTACAATGCATGCACACTGCAGATTGCGTTGCACACCGTTTGACAATGCGTATCGGGCAAAGAGATACAGATTTATAGGGGACGTGTATACATTGGCAACACATGTGTCCATGTGATACATGGCACCATGTTTTTTATATAAACAGGATGAGAGGGAGTAGTAATTTAAAAGTTCTTCGCAGAATTGTGTACTTGTAAGAGGTCTCTACCTTAAAAGCACATTTAACAAGGCACCTGTGTACTTGAGGCATATGTACTACATTTTTATATTATCTTCAATTGTAAAGGCAGGTAGTAGTAGTAGGAACATGTAAAGGGATTGCTTGTTGCTCCTGTTCTGAGAATAATATTTTGTCTTTCCACTTATCAGCCTCCCTGTCCCTCCATTGTGTTTTTACACAATGACATAGAAGTTTAAGAGACGTCTCTAGGATCTTTGTTGTAAGTTTTATGCCCGAGAGTCTTGAGTTTAAATGCTGTTAGTAAGTATTTATGTCGACAGTGATTCTTGCTCTGAAATGAGAATTGCACGGATTTTAAAGGCCTTTCAACAAGAGCACTAAACTAGATGAGATGCCAGGGGAGGTAAGAAAATGCCTAACTAATGCCAACTGAAGTTAACAAAACAAAAGAGGACGTGACATATTTTACGAACATACTCGCTCTACATAAATAGTCGGAGGAGCATTCTTTATCTATCTATACTTGCATTCTATGGACGTCTATTGAGAATTGAGAATTCTCATTACAGCATTTGTGGTTTGGTGTGTAAAGAGAGGTGTAGTGTAACTGTCTGCTTCGATTTCCTCATTCTGAAGACAAGCAAATAGTCTTTTGCTAAAAGTGTTTTGTTGTGTGCACAGCACTCACACTCACTCAAAAGAAAATCAAATCAATGCCGGAAATCAAATTCCGAGTCAATTTAACATTTGCCATTGTGCACTCCTCACTACACAGCAGCACTCATTCTTACATAATAATGCCCCAGATACAATAAAGGTGTGATGTGAAAATGCATATAGACACTACTAGTAGGTACAAGATGCACAAAATAAATCATAATATAAATGTGGGTATTGTGTGTTATGTACAAATATTACATTGAGTATGTGGGTATTGTATCATTGTGTACATATTTGCATATATTTTAATAGTTGTGAAGAGTATTTGTTTGAGTTTTAGTAGGGAGGAGGTTTAGGGAATGCATGAGCGTCCTAAAGATGCCATTTTCTGATTTGAGAAAGTTTAGTGTGCATGTATGTAGATTGGCCTGGAGCGGGGTATGATGCAAGAACTTTGCATCACATAACATCACATCATTTCAAGACAAGTTTTCTTTTGTTCAAATGAAAGTGAAAGGAATGAAAGTTCAATAAAGAGGAGTCTGTCTTAGAGTTGACTATGGGACTAAAACTAAAAGTAGGGAAGAGGACATGACAGGACAAAGACATAGTCACAACTCTCAAACTCTCCGCAATGTAACAGTACAGCCTCTGCCTAGTGTCTCCTGTGTTATAAGAAGGGAAAGCAAACTGAATCGAATCGAATTCAAACTAATGGCAATTTCAATGGGGAAGCATTCCAAGAGACAAAGAGGCGGAAGCCTTCATTGCATTGCCTATGAGGTTTTCCGCGGTCGGCTGTCTTGTCGCCCTCCATTTTCCTCTTCACTTATATTTTGTCTTCTTACTGTATGTACTTAACTCCTTCTGAGTCTCTCCTCGCAACTGCAACCTCCCATTTTAAGTTTATACCTTCATTTTCACTTCACTTTCCCGCATATATCCAAATCCGCACTCACCAGAAGGACAGAGAGAGGAGCCAGCCAGAAGTGAGCAGACGAAGCCACAGCAAAGGAAGGACCTCGCTTTCTTCACACACACACTCCTACTCTCTCTCTCTCTCTTTCGCAGTCGGAGAAAGCAATTCCATGGCGTGGAGAAAGCGGTTTGAACTAAAAGCGTAATTTATGGACGATGTGAGCTCAGAATTTCAAGTAGCGAAAATGCGTTACGTCATCAGCACAGCCCAGAGTCAGAAGAAACTTATATTATAGCCTTATAGTAGGGCTAAACCCAAAATCTAACGCTAACCCTCCTCAGCTGTGTACCATTTTCACTAAACTCGGATCCTGGATCCCTCCTCCACTTCTCCACTCTCTGACATGTTAGAGCGAGAAAGTGTATTCAGGTTGCACCTCATTGAATTGCATTGAGAACTTTCAAAAAGTAGTTAAGAATACAGTTTACTGATTGTGGACTCACCGGATATCTCTAATGTTTTCAAGTCCAGCCTACCAAGTCCGACAACCTTAGTCAAGGCTATCGCTTTAAGTGCACAACATTACGCAGCACATAAAATACACATTAACTTGGCATCTCATACAAGCACTAGAAGAAAGCCCTAATGATTTAACTTACGTAGTTTAATTCTACATATTATGGTAAATCGAAATGCGCCAATATTTTGTGTCTAATATACATATGAAAATTAAAATTTCTATTGGAGTAGGATTTATTTGATACTTCTACACCCTACAAATTATATTTTCTGAAATTAATTTATGCCTATAATTTGAAGAACAGGTTTCTGCGTCCTTAATTTGATTAAGAATATTTTATATGCGGCGGTACCATATAAGATGGGACGGTGTATCCTAAATTATCAATACGTGAGGATTTTCTTTCTTAAAACAAGTATTTAAATAACTAAATAGAAAGCTGAGTATCTCAAAATTGAACATTTTCCAAATATTTTAGTAAGTAGTTGAGAGTGTAAGTATTGGGAGGAGTGCTTGGAAAGAAAGTGTATATAGCCTGTTTAAGAGTTGATGTTATTTAATATTGGACATTATGTAGATATTATTGCCTTTAGCTTTGGTTTAGCGAGCTGATAAGACATTCTAGTAAAGTAATATATTGTAAACTAACTACTTATGAAGGCATCTCATTCATTGTGTATCTCCTTGCAGAATGGTAGGACAGATGCATGAGGGCATGCCAGACTTCATAATTGACTGCGAGTAGTTAATGTATAGAAAAGGGCTATACTAATACACGAATGTATGGAGGGAAAGTGAGAGAAGGACATGTACTTGAAATGAGCTGAACGTAGAACGTAGACGATGTCTGTGTCCTGTGTGTAGTGGAGAAAATTGCAAAATGAACTGATATGGTTTGTCTTATTAATGGTGAGAGTACATGGAGTGCTGGAGTTTATAGCGTAGGAAATAAATAGAGGTAGTAGGAATGAATTTTGTTGGAAGAATATTATAGGAGGTGAAATGAGCAGTCTCTTCTCTATCTATTTATGTGTGTGAAGGGATGGTTGCTTGGAGGAAGGTTGTTTCCTTTATAAACATACACAGATGGTTGATGGGCGGATATAGTGCTCTAATGCAATTCATAAGCTACGAGAGAGAAAATGAGTGTAAAGAGAGGAATTGAAGTTTTGTCCTTAAGGTAGTCTGTTGCATGGAGTAAGTCTGAATGCGTGTTATTAGGAGGGCGAGAGAGGAAATTGCTTAGGTTCACTTCAGTTTGATTCTAAAATTCTCAGGAGACTCATACATTATTTATACTCAGATAGGCTTAATTAGACGAAGTGATATGAATCGTAATGTAAAGTAATGTATCGTAGCGTAGAATTGCTGGAACTGGGATTCTGCCATCTACTAAGGTGCACAAATACAATGCACCTAAATATTGTATACTAGGACCAGCTATGTCAATACCCAGTTTTGCGAATTTCTCCTTTCTCTCCTTTTCATTTCACATTGGACATTGCGTGGGCTGAACTTCCCGTTTAATCTATAGGCAGTTAAGTTTTGTAACTAAATAGTTAGATGGATAATGTGTGATAGAGAGGTTAGAAAATGTATAGCTCTGTGTGTGTACTACGTAGCTAGTAAGAGTAGTAGGAGGGAGTTGGTAATAACTGTTTGTTTAGATAGGATAGATAAGGATTCATGCTCTCACAAGGAAAGACATAAATATAGGAATAAGAAAATATTTTCGTTGCGGGTTGACTTTAGTTGCTTGTGTTGTGTATTTGTTGTCATTGCTCAGGGCGTGAGATAACATAAGTTAAAGTTAAACTTACATTAGAGCATAATTTAGCTAAGCTATAAATAATATATAAAATCTCAGCTACACGACAAGTGTACAGAGAGACGGAGAGGACGGAGAGGAGGACGAGGAATAAGCAAAGCACTCGAGGAGATTTTAACAGCGTTTTTATCAAAAGAGCTATTTCACTTCTCCGGCCGGCCCCATTGTTAAGCCCATGGTTAGTTTCTTCGATGTGCTGTGGTTTCCTTTGGTTTGGCTCGTTTGTGTACAAGTTGATTGGATGAGTGGAAAGTTGGTGGTAAACCATCTAGATTTCATGCCTTCACTAAAATCTCTTCATCAATTCATTCCCTCGTAAATGTGTGTGTCGTAAACTTGCTTTCGCCTGTGGCCCCTAAAAGTTGCACACTGCAAAACTAGCACTACCTACATATTTCTTCTTCTCTATTATAGATACACATGCGTAGCCAAGTATATCATGACTTCTATTGTGTGCATACTAGTACAATCCAGTTTTATATTGTAGGCATATATTTAGGTACACCAAAACTAGTTAGCCTAAACTTGGGATAGTGAAATTCAAACTTGCTATAATAACCATTAGGTTATATAGCTCTACCTCTTTTGATTTTATACTTTATCAGTAAACTTGCTATAGTTTTGTAGAGTAGGTGCCTATATACCTACGTCTACTATAGGTATCTATGTATGCATTACTTTTGAGAAGCATGTGTATGCTAGCCAATGCAATACTAGCCTCATAAATAAAGTTTCGTGTGTACAAGCAAGTAGGGATTTTATAGTCCCCCATAATATCACCCTGTGTACTTGTTCACTTTAGTAAAATGATAATAAACTTCGAAGAAATATGTAGTTTT